>JAWPHD010019765.1:0-34339 GCA_037043455.1 Cyrtodaria siliqua | reverse complement strand
AATCCGATTGGTCAAAACTTCAATCTTCTTGAGAAAATTTAATCATCGTTGGAATTCTTCAATCAACTCTACTGCTGCTATCTACGATAAACTACTTTGGACGAGGGATGTTATTTACTTGGACTCTTCGGCACACCATAATCTTCTATTGAAAAGCTCGCCAAAATGACTAGTTTCAACATGGCGAGGGTAAATAAAAACTTATCTACTACTACAACATTGACATAATTTGATGCAAGGTTTTCAAGTCCTTTGTGCTATTTGAAGGTGGCTTAATACCGACTGCTTTATATTCTAGTTCAGATGGACAAAAGGTGCAAACAGGGAGAGGTATGTGTGTCTTATTTTGTCGTTTTATCTTCTTGCAAATGTATTGATTTCGGTTTATTGATCCGTTGATTTGGTCTGGAACCTGTTCGACCCCAGCATAGGCCAGCAGATCTTCATAATTTCATAATTTTCCATTGCTAAAATGTTGGGAATTTACCTTATTTTCACTGATAAAATATGTGTTACTCGTTTTTCATCCTTAGGTTCTATCATAGACCTAAATACTATTAGTGCTATAGGTAAATTAAAAATCTTTGTCAGAGTAAAAACATTGATAAGTTTCAAATCAATCTAGAATTTGATGCATTACTGTAGGCAGAAACAAAAACATGGGAAAATAAATTGGGTAAATAAAACAATACGGGTGTTTACTGTAACCTGCCCGGCTCCCTTAAAACACCGCTGATTCCTTTTTTTCCTTCTTTTTCTCTTTTTGTTTTATCGTAAATTAAAAAAAATCTGAATTATTCTGACAATTGTTCAGTTTGTCTGTGCTCGAAAGTGCAAGCACTCGCAAAAAGCTGCGTCAAAAATGCAAGAGCGTCTTTTCTTTACAAAGTTGGCATGATTGGTATGTACAGAGATGCAATTGTAACTGGGTACAGGTAAATGTTGAATATTCGATACCTAACCGTATGTCCTTGATAGCTCAGTGGTTTGAGTAATGGTATGGTAAACCAGAGACCCTAGGTTTGAGTCATGGTTGAGGCATGATTTTTTCACCACCTGTTATATTTGGGGCTCGTCCGGGATCGTCACAGGGATAGAAAAATGTGCTGTTGGACCAGGGCTCAAACCCGGGACCTTCAGACAACCATTCTGATGCTCTACCGACTGAGCTAACCGGCCAGGCAATACAATATCAATCTGCCTGTTAGATATCTAGGAACCCTAACATACCCACCCAACAGATTGATATCCATCCTTGCATTTCCATGGGTACAGAGAATCATTTGCATGGTTTTTGGCATTTACTCAGTCACAGTCCTGCCAGAATTGCCAGTTTTCCATTCCTTTGTGAACTTTTGCCTTTAGGGCCTTTTTAAAGTTTTATTCTGAAAAACTTGAAAAAAAAATGAAAGAATTATCAAAATGTCATGAAAAATAAAGGAGATCTGACCTATTGAAAATTTGCAAAGAACATAAATGGATGCAGCCATCATTGAAAGATGATGTCATCACGCCTTTTTACCATACATGTATATGGCATATTGACAAAATACATTTTAAAGCCAAAAACTTACTGCAAATTGATTAAAAATAAGTATACGGATGTAAGATGTATCAGTTGTGTGCTTCTTTTCATTTGCAGTGATTTTCTTTGGTTTGAAAGATATTTTATCAATATGCCATATAATATGGTAAAAAGGCGCGATGACGTCATCGTTTTAAGATGGCCACTTCCATTTATCTTTCTTAATTGCAAGTTTTCAATTGGTCATATCTCCTTTAGTTTTCAGGGCATTTTGATAATTCTTTCATTTGTTCATGTTTTTCAGAGAATCATTTGCATGTTTTTTGTAAAAATTTTGTAAAATCAAGGTCGTCAGGCAAGGTATCATCACTGTTATTCAGCGCGTGCTCATTGCTGTGATATTTGGACTATCGCAAATAGGTACATGTGTATTGGATTGATGCTTGGAAGCAAATACACGCGCGTCATAAAAACGCACAGGTGGTAAATTAGCTGCGTCAGAATTGGGTCAAATTGAATTTCCATGCGTCGAAACGTGTGTGTACGCGTCTATTGAGAACCCTGTAATATCTAACACCAAGTCTTAACACTGACTTGATCATACGCACACCTAACTTTAACTCCTAACTTTGAACTCTAACTTCAGACTCTAAATTCAGACTGATTTAACTTTTTAACATTTTTCTAACCAATAATTAGAAAAAAAATTGAGAATAATTCAAGATGCCACATATGCTCAGAAGCCAAAACTGAGATGGGAATGTCTTTCATCAATTTTAGAAATAAAACAACAAGTCAAACAGCAGGTGTTGACTTCAGAAAGGAATTAAACTTGTCACTGAAAATATGTTAAAAACTTATTTAATAAAAACAACTTATTCTGTAGGAAAACAATATCAAAGCCAAGTAGGCATATGCCATACATTAGTAGTAACAGTTATCAAAAGGTGTGAACATCTTACAAGCCAACTATTGCAAAAATATGTGTTTTAGAAAATGTTGACCTTGTAGCATAACATTTGAAATATCTTATTAAAATTTTAACGATTGTTTATTTCAATTTCCATGTATCAGCAAAAATATACAAAATTCATTTTATGCAATTTCAGAAGTTGACATCTAAAATGTCACCGTCACATATAAACTAATATTCTCAATCCAGTGTCTGTCTGTGCACATGCACGAGAAAAAACGAAGAAGAAACTTGACACAATTAACATGTGTATAAACTGTCATATAAAATACACGGGGAAAAAAAAGCCCCGAGTGAGATTCGAACCATTGCGGATAACTCTAAAATGATTCTAATTGCAGACTACTAACCACTGTGCCATGCGTTTGATACATCAGATAGTTTACGTTTAAAGGGAATGTAGCGACACAGCCAAACAAGCTCTATTATTGTGAGTTCTGAAATATTGGGAAAATGTGAAAGAATTATCCTAATCGGATGATAAACAAAAAACAAATATATGACCATTTAAAGGTTGGTCTAATACGAATATGGGAGCCACCATTTTTAGAACTATGACATCATAGTTCCATATTACCTTATATGGAATATTGATAAATATCATTTAAAACGAAGAAAATCATCGCAAATGAACGCATTTTTTTTACTGGTCATATAAAGCATTATTGTCATTAAGTATTACATATTTTTCATACAGCTGCTGTCATTTTTTCCCTATAAATCAGTAAATTTTCATATTTATAAATATTCCATATATGGTAATTTAGAACCGTGATGTCATAGCTCTCAAAATGGCTTCTATATCCGTTTCAACACAAACTTCAAATGATCATATCTTCTTTGTTTATCATCCGAATTTGATAATTCGTTCACCTTTATTCAAGTTTTTCAGAACTCTCAATGATAAAGATGGTTTGGCTGTGTCTCTACATTCCCTTTAAAGTCTGCTATCATAATCACTAAAAGTACTCTTTGTCTTATAATACCAACACCTGTTTAAATTATTACCAGTGTCAGTGTTTATATTATTGTATTGGAGTTAACCACAACATGGCCACATTAAATATTTGATAGTTCTTATTTCAAAGTCCCGACATTTTGCTGTAAACACATTTTATGTCATAAATGTGTTCAAACATTGTAACTTTATGTTAGGGAATTAGAAGTGAAAGGGACAATGTCCGTGACTTTTACCTTATAAAAACAAAATAATTAGTAAACAAACATAACACACCAACCATTATTGAAGATTTATTAAATAAAACCAAGATTGTTAGACAAAATTCAATAGCGGTACAATTAAAAGAAATAACCGCTAATTAAGCTTCATGGAGTTGAACTCGTAATCCACACTAAAACCCCACTCGCGGGTAGTAATTATCGAACATCGCAATAGTCGAGCTCGCTCCCATCTGAGCTAAACAGGTCGGGTGTATTATCTAACACGTACTACAAACAAAACCTAATGTGCTAATGGATGTCACTGATCAGCAGAAAATGTAAACAATGTGGGTCCCACATTGTTTACAAATAATAAACAAAACTTTTTTTTTCAAACTCACAAATGTATTACTATACATACATCTCTGGGTCTATGGTTGTGTTTTCATGTATACATGCTACTGAATAAAAATCAGACAGTTATTTTTCTATGCTCAATATCTGCTTACTTACGGACAGTGTGCCGTTAAAGGTTTATTGACATTAAGGCCATAATAAATTAATTGCTAGATTCTCATCCCCGCCCGCCCCCGTTTGTTTATGCTGCCCCGGTAATTTTTATTTCTTCAAAAAAAAATGTAATAAAAAAAACTGCTAAAAGTATGAAATACTATTGAAAATGTGTTTGAAAATGTGTTTTCAATCTTGGAAGTACTCAGTAGTATGTTTTACTATTTTTGCCTTGTGCCGAGGCCATTTTCCATTTGTTGTATGAAAAAAAAAATGTCACCCCCTGCCCCTATTTTGAAATAAATTTGGATGAGAAACTAGCAATTAATTTATTATGACCTAATAAGAAATTTCGGAAAACCAGCAAATAACTATATTACTGTTTTCCCATTCAAGTTTGCATGCACATGTATGCAATATTCAACATCATGATCACTTTGCAATTTTCATTTTGATCTTTGTTGACTGAGGAATTCCGATTCTGTTAGTCATGGAGGAACTCTTCATACATAGATGATTTAACAGAGGTGACTGTATTATATTGATTTTAATAAATGAGTTGGATAAAATTGTAGGATATGAGGCTCTGCTGAGTATCCTATCTGCCGAGTATCCTATCTGCCGATATCATTTTGTATTTTTAAAACTTGTTCTGCTAAATTTGCCATTACTACTTTTTGAATATTTTCGAAAATATATGTGCACACTTTCTTTTTTGACTCAGTGTATATACTTGTAGGCGGTATTTAACTTAATACTATTAAACACACAAAATATAGTGTTAAGTAAAGTTGATAAAATAAGTTTTCAATTTGTAAATGTTTAGAAAAATTCTAAAGTCTAAGAAGTTCGAGACGTTTTATTAATGGCTTACAAGTGCATTGTATATTATTTACTTGTCATAATCTTGTTTTTTATTTAAAACATTTTTGATGAAAATCAATTCAACATACCTATAAACTTGATGTTTAAGGGTTTAATATTTGAGTGTCAGCAGTCCTGTCTCAATTTTTAAGGCTGGACAATACAGGAGATAGTGGACAGTGGAGAGATCGCAGTCCTGTCTCAAGGCTGGAAAATACAGGTAATAGTGGACAGTGGAGAGGTCACAGTCCTGTCTCAAGGCTGGACAATACAGGAGATAAGGCCAAAAATAAAATTATGTTTGTTTCCCCTTCCCGACCGACCCACCGAAATTGCCGCGACCCGAATTATTTTTCGACACTGGCGGAAAAAAAAAAAAAAAATTTTATTTTTTTTATTTTTTATTTTTTATTTTTTATTTTTTTTGTCTTAAATGTGTCTTATAGGTAGCATGTATTCCAGTTTTGATCTCAAATAAAAAAAATATTTTACCTACCTACCTACCCAACCCTTTTTTGCATGGGTCGGGAAGGGGAAACAAACATAATTTTATTTTTGGCCTAGTGGACAGTGGAGAGATCGCAGTTCTGTCTCAAGGCTGGACAATACAGGAGATTGTGGACAGTGGAGTGATCACAGTCCTGTCTCAAGGCTGGACAATACAGGAGATAGTGGACAGTGGAGAGGTCACAGTCCTGTCTCAAGGCTGGACAATACAGGAGATAGTGGACAGTGGAGATCGCAGTCCTGTCTCAAAGCTGGACAATACAGGAGATAGTCCTGTCTCAAGGCTGGACAATACAGGAGATAGTGGACAGTGGAGAGGTCACAGTCCTGTCTCAAGGCTGGACAATACAGGAGATAGTGGACAGTGGAGATCGCAGTCCTGTCTCAAAGCTGGACAATACAGGAGATAGTGGACAGTGGAGAGATCGCAGTCCTGTCTCAAGGCTGGACATTACAGGAGATAGTGGACAGTGAAGATCGCAGTCCTGTCTCAAAGCTGGACAATACAGGAGATAGTTGACAGTGGAGAGATCTACATATACTGAAAGGAAAAAGAAAAGCACAATCAAAAAATTGCCTATACTACACTATTATATACACCTAATTCTACATTATATTCCAGATATATCTCAACGTGTTTTGTACAAAAAGGGACTACAACTAATTACAGAAAGGACAACTCTGTCATGTAGTAGACCTTTTAATCAAAGTATACTTTGTTACACGAAATCCACGAATGTTGAAGTTTCGCTTGAAAAAGTCGAGCCATTTCAGTATTATGTTTAATGTTAAAAGATTGCAAAGTTTAAAGCCTAAGTTTGCTCACCTGCTTGAGCCAAATGCGCATTCTGTCGATAATGAAACTTTAAAGTGGTAACCCTTGGTGTGTTTGGTGCTGTTTAAACCTTCTTTCCGGAAGAACAGGCCTAACGGCGCCCTGTACCATTCGATTAGAAGTAGCATATTAAACATACAATATACATAGTAACCTTTTTGTCTAAATTTGGGTAGAATGAAATACCACATGCATATCATGCTACGATTATTCTCTACCAGTATTTAAAGGGATTCACGGCAATCTTGATCGTTTAAAAACATACTAACTTCCCGTTAGTTTTTAGCTCTACTGATCAGAGATCAGCAGATCTTATGCCATGGTGCGGTGTCCGTCCGTAAACATTTTTTTTGTAGTGACTACTCCTCTGAAACTACTGAATGGATTTTCATGAAACTTTACAGAAGTGTTGCCCATGAAGTCTAGTTGATCCTAGCAAAACTTCAGGTCGGCCGGAAATTCAAGATGGCCGCCATGGCTAAAAATAGATGTGAAATCCAAGATAGATGTGAAATCCAAGATGGCCGAAAACAGATTTTTAGCTCTACTGATCAGAGATCAGCAGAGCTTATGCCGTGGTGCGGCGTCCGTCTTCCGTCCGTCTGTCCGTAAACTTTTATTTGTAGCGACTTCACAGCTGAAACTACTGGATGGATATTCATGAAACTTTACAGAAATGTTGCCCATAAAGTCTAGTTGATCCTAGCAAAAATTCATGTTGATGTGAAATCCAAGATGGCCGCCAAAGCTAAAAATAGAGTTTTAAAATACAAGTTTGTAGCGACTTCTTCTTGAAAACTATAAGTGATATTGATATGGGACTTTTTCTAAAATGATCAGCATGACATGATGTTGATCCTAGTCAAAAATCGTTTTGATTCAACGTTAAACATGGCTGCCAGCGGCCATCTTTGTTTACATAGAGTTATATAGTAAAAACTTGTAGCGACTACTTCTCTGAAACTACTTGGCGGATTGTCATGAAACTTTACAGGAATGTTGCTCTTGATGTCTTATTGATCCTAGAAAAATTTCAGGTCGGCCGGAAATTCACGATGGCCGTCGCAGCTAAAAATAGATTTTTAAAAAATAAGTTTGTAGCGACTACTTCTTGAAAACTATAAGTGATATTGATATGGGACTTTTTCTAAAATGATCAGCATTACATGATGTTGATCCTAGTCAAAAATCGTTTTGATTCAACGTTAAACATGGCTGCCAGCGGCCATCTTTGTTTACATAGAGTTATATAGTAAAAACTTGTAGAGACTACTTCTCTGAAACTACTTGGCGGATTGTCATGAAACTTTACAGGAATGTTGCTCTTGATGTCTAATTGATCCTATCAAAATTTCAGGTCGGCCGGAAATTCAAGATGGCCGTCACAGCTAAAAATAGATTTTTAAAAAATAAGTTTGTAGCGACTACTTCTTGAAAACTATAAGTGATATTGATATGGGACTTTTTCTAAAATGATCAGCATGACATGATGTAAATGCTTGTGGAAAATTATTTTGATTCGACGTTAAACATGGCTGCCAGTGGCCATCTTTGGTTACATAGAGTTATATAGTAAAAACTTGTAGCGATTACTCCTCTGAAACTACTTGACGGATGTTCATGAAACTTCACAGGAATGTTGCTCTTGATGTCTAGTTGATCCTAGAAAAATTTCAGGTTGGCCGGAAATTCAAGATGGCCGCCACAGCTAAAAATAGATTTAAAATAAATAAGTTTGTAGCGACTACTTCTTCAAAACAATAAGAGATATTGATATGGGACTTTTTCTAAAATGATCAGTATGACATGATGATGGTCCTTGTCGAAAATCGTTTTGATTTGACCTTAAACATGGCTGCTTTGTTTACATAGAGTTATATAATGAAAACTTGTAGAGTCTACTTCTTTGAAACTACCTGACGGATTTTCATGAAACTTCACAGGAATGTTGCTCTTAATGTCTTATTGATCTTAGCAAAATTTCAGGTCGGCCGGAAATTCAAGATGGCCGCCACGGTTAAAAATAGATTTTCAAAAAACAAGTCTGTAGCGACTACTTCCTGAAATCAAAATCAATCAGTAGAGCTTCAAGGTCATTGACCTCTTGTTAAATAACAAGTTTGTAGCGACTACTTCTTGAAAACTCTAAGTGATATTGATATGGGACTTTTTCTAAAATGATCAGCAAGACATGATGTTGGTCCTTGTCGAAAATCGTTTTGATTCGACGTTAAACATGGCGGCCTGGTCCTGAGCGGCCATCTTGATTTTCATAGTTATTTAGTAAAAACTTGTAGCGACTACTCATCTGAAACTACTCGACGGATTTCCATGAAACTTCACAAGAAATTCAAGATGGCCGCCACGGCTAAAAAGACATTTTCAAAAAACAAGTTTGTAACGACTACTTCTTGAAAACTATAAGTGATATTGATATGGGACTTTTTCTAAAATGATCAGTATGACATGATGTTGATCCTTGTTGAAAATGGTTTTGATTCGACAGTGAACATGGCTGCCAGTGGCCATCTTTGTTTACATAGAATTATTTAGTAAAAACTTGTAGCGACTACTCCTCTGAAACTACTTGACGGATGTTCGTGAAACTTCACAGGAATGTTGCTCTTAATGTCCAATTGATCCTATAGCAAAACTTCAGGTCGGCCGGAAATTCAAGATGGCCACCATGGCTAAAAATAGATTTTCAAAAAACAAGTTTGTAGCGACTACTTCTTGAAAACTATAAGTGATATTGATTTTGGACTTTTTCTAAAATGATCAGCATGACATGATGTTGGTCCTTGTCGAAAATCGTTTTGATTCAATGTTAAACAAGGCTGTCAGAGACCGTCTTTGTTTACATAGAGTTATTTAGTAAAAACTTGTTGCCACTACTTCTCTGTAACTACTCGACGTATTTTCATGAAACTTCACAGGAATGTTGCTCTTGATGTCTGATTGATCCTAGCAAAATTTCAGGTCGGCCGGAAATTCAAGAAGGCCGCCATGGCTAAAAATAGATTTTCAAAATACAAGTTTGTAGCGACTACTTCTTGAAAACTATAAGTGCTATTGATATTGGACTTTTTCTAAAATGATCAGTATGACATGATGTTGATCCTTGTCAAAAATTATTTTGATTTGACGTTAAACATGGCCGCCAGCGGCCATCTCCGTTTACATAGAGTTATATAATGAAACTTGTAGCGACTTACTCCTCTGAAACTACTTGACGGATTTTCATGAAACTTTACAGTAATGCTGATCTAGCTATCAAAAGCCTATCAGTAGAGCTTCAAGGTCATTGATCTCTTGTTTCTACAAGTAACAAAACTTGCATTATGCAAATCATTATTGACAATTATTTGAATACATGTTGCCAATTGTTTTTGCTGGCTTTGTAGCGTTAATTTTGCGTCTTGACCTCTACATCACTGCATTGTCCATAAACAGAGTTATCATTCCTTGCACTCACATTCTGTATCTATATGATAGTGTCAGACTAAGCAGATTTTATCTGTTATAACCTGAGCAACCTATTCTATTTTTAGATGAACTTGCCTTATTACTATTCATCTTTGAAACATCTATAGGTTGTAATTTGATGAGCTGGCGCAAGACTCTCAAAACTACCTATAAGTAAAGAAGGGGATTAGATAGTCTTGCCCTGATATCACCATATAAATACTCTACTAGTTTTATTTTTATGAGATCAAAGCTATATTTGATATGTGAAATTTAAATACAATTTTAATAACAAATTAAAGCAATCTTGAATATTTATCAGACATTAAAATGTACACCTCTAATTATTAATCCAGTATTATTTTAACGTTAACTGTATACTTTCTCCTAATAGTGGTCCCTGTGTGGGTGCCGGGGTAAAATACAACTACTGCAATCTCACAAACACACTGTCACATGCAGAGGGGCAGGACCGCCTGACCGCCAGTGCATCTTTGTTTATGTACAAAGAGTTATATAGGAAAACTTGTGGCGACTACTCCATATGAAACTAATTTATGGATTTTCATGAAACTTTACAGGAATGTTGCTCTTGATGTCTAGTCGATCCTAGCAAAAATTCAGGTTGACCGGAAATTCAAGATGGCCGTCATGGCTAAAAACAGATTTTAAAAATGCGATTTTGTGGCGACTACTTCTAAAAAACCGTAAGTGATATTGATTTGGAACCTTTACCAAAATGACTGGCACGACATGTAGTTGATCCTAACCAAAGTTCATTTTGATTGGATGTCAAACATGGCTGCAAGTGGCCATCAGTTATATAGGAAAAACTTGTGGCAACTACTTCTCTGAAACTACTTGACAGATTTTCATGAAACTTTATAGGAATGTTGCTATTGATGTCTAGTTGATCCTAGCAAAATTTCAGGTCGGACGGAAAATCAAGACGGTCACATGATGGCTAAAAATAGATTTTTAAAAAACAAATTTGTAGCAACTACTTCTTGAAAACTAGAAGTGATATCGATACGGAACTTTTCTCTAAAATGATCAGCATGGCATGAGATTGGTCCTTGTTGCAAATTATTTTGATTTAACATTAAACATGGCTGCCAGAGGCCATCTTTGTTTACATAGAGTTATATAGTAAAAACTTGGAGCGACTACAACTTTGAAACTACTTGACAGGTTTTCATGAAACTTCACAGGAATGCTGATCTAGCTATCAAAACCTATCAAAGCTTCAAGGTCATTGACCTCTTGTTGGATTTTCTATGCACAGATGGTAGGGTTCTACCTTTAGAGGAGGCACTACTATTAGGGCGGCAACCTGTTTGCCTAGGTTTATTTACAAGGTAATACAACTTGGAGGTTTGGTGTTTCTTAAATATAATTTTAACACACTGTCATGTTGTTGTTTAACTTTAAATATTATTGGTGCAATAGAATCAACAATTGGTATTATGAAAAAATAATTGGCTTTAAACTAGATCTATTCAAATAATTATTATCAGTTTTTTTCCCCTTCATAAACAGGGGCGGATAATTGGCCCCTTTCCCTAGCAAAACGACTGACTACTTCTTTCCCCTCTTTGGCTTAGAATAATTTTTTTTGCTTTAATAACATTATTTTCCCCTCTAACATTTCAAAATCATTAGTTTTTCCTCTTTAACTCGAAAATAGTGCCTTTTCCCCCCTATTGAAAGGCCTTCCCCTTTTTCTGATTACTGGTGGGTACATTTTGTACTGTAACATTTTTATTCATAATGAATAGTTTTTTATTTGGTATAAAGTTAGAAATTCCTCCTTTTTTTTGGCATTTCGCCAATAATTACATCCTAGCTGATAATTATACAAATTAACAAGAAATTTGATCACAACAATCAAGTCGAATTACACTATTTTATTCAGACCTAATGTTGATAATCCCATTCTATCTATACCGTATTTCCCCTAATAGTAAGTACCTGAGTGCTATGCAAAACGCCGAGGGGGTGCTTCTGTAAAAAAAATAATTTATTAGTGAATTTTAATTAATAAAAATGTGGTGGGATTTTTAGATACAAAAGGTTGAAAAGGTATTGAATTTTGAAGATCTCTTTTTTTTTCTTTTTTTTTTGTTTGAAAAGGTATCATGGGGAGGGGTTTGGGAGGTGGGGAGTGGTGGGGTGTATAGTGGGGCAGTTAAAGTTAAAGTTTTTGGAAGGTATCTATCTCCAATACAGTCAAAGGTATTGCTTTGAAACTTTACATGAACATTCACTGGGGTAACCCCTTACACTCTCACTAAGCCACACCCCACCAGTGACCTTCACCTTGACTTTAAATTCTCTTGGTTAACAATTTTGGTTAAAGTTTGTTTTTTGGAAGGTATAGTATCTCCAATTGCTTTGAAACTTTGTTACTCGCAGGCTGATCTGGGTTTACACTTGCTGCAAAGGCTGTTGTAGTCGCCCTTAGCAGGCTAAGATCTAGAGTTAAACCTGGGAGTACATCATCTGGGAGTACATCATGATTAGTACTTTTTTAGAATTGTTCAATTAAATCATTTATGTATTACATTGATATAAAAAAGAAATTATTAATTAATATTGCGCTGTATTAT
This sequence comes from Cyrtodaria siliqua, assembly GCA_037043455.1. NCBI lineage: Eukaryota > Metazoa > Mollusca > Bivalvia > Adapedonta > Hiatellidae > Cyrtodaria > Cyrtodaria siliqua. The sequence continues at coordinate 21,890 of JAWPHD010019765.1, read as the reverse complement.
AGGAATTAATATTCCATCTATATCTTTAAACCAGTTCTGTGACACTTAAATAAATTCATTTCTTAGCTTTTATTTTTTTGTTAAACAAATTTAGCCCTGAAGCCTGATGTAACCCCTTTAAAAATACTATACAGCCTTATGAACAAGAAAGAGGGTGGAAGGTGGATTAAAAAAAGTCAATAGTCATTACAATTGGACAAACTTTCCGTAACTTCAATTCAAAATATAAACACGATAATCTGTCACCAATAAATCATGTTAATTGATATAACTGTTTTTTCTCGGAGGACTTCACAGGTTATGGTTAATAACCGGTCATAGTTTTGTCATTCTATATTATGTTACAATCGAAAATGTAGATAACCGGTCAATGTTTTGTCATTATCCTTGATGTCTCATTTAAGGGTCAATACATATGTGGCGGGTTTTGGGTGGGCTCCCTGGGGGCTGGACTAGCTATCTGGGGGAAATGGGGTCAAAAAGCATTTTTTTTCCATATAGATGGTCATCAAAATGGGAGTCTCTGAGAGTCATTTTGGATGGTGTAGAGGGGTTTGCAATTGAAAATATAGAACTGAGTCAATACATATGGGATGCTTATTTTATTCTGCTTCTCTGTTTGAAATACAGACATAACTTATAATGATGAAAAAACAGAGTTTAAATTTTTATAAGGGGTGCATATAGTAGTCACACTGTCCGTCCGTCAATCCCTTCGGAAGTCCGTACAATCGTGTCCAGTTAATAACTCTGACAATAATGGACGGATTTTCAAATAACTTGGCACAATTGCTCAACATAACAAAACTTAGAGGTCAAAGGTCAAAATAAACTGCTCTCGTGTCCGGTTAATAACTCTGACATTCTTGGACGGATTTTCAAATGACTTGGCAAAAGTGCTCACCACAACAACACGACGTGTCGCGCACAAAACCCCGGTCCGTGGCTCCAAGGTCAAATCGTGTCTGGTCAATAACTCTGGCATTCCTTGACGGTTTATCAAATAACTTGGCACAAGTGCTTACCACAATAAGATGGTGTGTCGAGTACAAAATCCAGGTCTGTGGCCCCAAGGTCACACTTAGAGGTCATAGATCAAATTGTGTCTGGTCAATAACTCTGGCATTCCTGGGCATTTCAAATAACTTGGCACAAGTGCTCACCACAACAAGACAACATGTCGCGCACAAAATCCAGGTCCATGGCTCCAAGGTCAAGGTCACACTTAGAGGTCAAAAGTCAAATCATGTCTGGTCAATAACTCTGGCATTCCTGGACGGATTTTAAAATAACTTGGCACAATTGCACAATTGCTCACCACAAGAAGACGAAGTGTCGCTCACAAAATTCAGGTCTGTGGCCCCAAGGTCAAGGCAGGGCTGTACAAATCCTATAGCCCGACGCCCGGGACTAGTCCAAAACTTAAAGTCGGGCGTGTCACTTTTTCAAAGATTTCAGTCCCGGACTAGACCAATTTTAAAAAAAGAGAAAGTTGGGCGTGTCACTGTTTGAAAGATTTCAGTCCCAGATTTGTCAAATTTACAATGTCGGCCACCTGTCATAAAACAACCCCAGCACACTTTTCAACGTAATCCTTTAATTGCACTCGCATATGTAATGCAATTAGCATCCACAGCGGCGATCATCCAATACCCCGGGCAATTTTATCAACAATCAACCATGCCGGAAGTCCCGCCTCCAAATTACTTAAATTGACAGTTGGCATTGTCGACATTATCCAATCAATTGACCCGATCTATTTTAATCCAGACCCGCTAGCCAATGAAACGACTACCACATGTAAATCACATGTTCGTCACGTGATTACCTGTTTGTCACGTGGTGAGCTGAAAATGGCGATACACTGAAACAATAACACTAACACGTTGATTAATTCGCAATCAGGCCGATTTGTCTGCAATCTTTCGATGAGTAAAGAAACTCAGGACGTTTGATAATGGAAGCATGTTTGATATGAAACGGTAGATGTGATTTTTTATTGTTTCTCAGTGTATTGATGAACGTAATTGTAACAGACTTGAAAGGCGGCTTGGGTAACGGTTATGCATAGTTAGTGTACTAATTACGTTCGAAGAATTGAGCTGTCAAACAAATAAAATAAAAACAAAACGAACTGATACACATAATCAGTTTGATTTCGTATTCGGCAATGCTAACGTTTACATTTCAAAAATGAGTTTGTTGAACATTTTTAGTGTTAAAAATAAGGAAAATTTTCAGAGTGAAAGCGAAAGTGAAAGTAAAAATAAAAAGAGGAAAAATGTAGAATGTGATATACAGCCAATCAAAAAGTCAAAATCATGTGATGTAGTGGACAAAAAAATAAAAATAAAATGTTTATGTTGATTCACATGTTATTTATTTTTTGCATTAGGTAAAATGGTAATAAAGTTAAGAATCTCATCTGTAGCCTTACCTATATAAAGTTATGACTTTTTTCTTTCCATTAAATGATTATCTGAACTTTAATATGAAACTCAATATCTATATTGAAATTTAAAAATGCAGATGTGATTCTTACTATTGCTACTGTTTCACCCAATGGCAGTCTACAATCTATACCACTGAAACATACATTAATTGTCTGAAGAGTAAATAAGGATTGTTTCCTTTACTGTGTGTAATGAATTGTAATGTGTATGCAAGACGCAGTTTTAACATATTGAGAAATCGAAAAAATTCAGGACTTGTGTCCATTTTTTGGGACTATTCACAATTTTTTTGGGACTAGTCACTTTTGACAGGGTGACTTGTCCCGGACTAGTGGCTAAAAAAAATTATTTGTACAGCCCTGCAAGGTCACACTTAGAGGTCAAATCGTGTCCGGTCAATAACTCTGGCATTCCGGGACGGATTTTCAAATAACTTAGCACAAGTCCTTACCACAACCAGATGACGTGTCGCACACAAAATCCAGGTCCGTGGCTCCAAGGTCAAGGTCACATTTAGAGGTCAAAGGTCACTTTGGGGGCATTTGTCACTTACTATGACATTTCTTGTTTTATTCATTATTTTCAATGTTTTTTCCTCTACATGTACTTTGGGAACTTAACATATACTGTAACAATTGGGAATTTTAGCGTGATTTTTCATAAAATTGGGAAGAATTACAGTAAAATACTCATTTAATAATTACCCAATTTAGATTGAGTTGCAGTGAAATTATGTTTTTCAACTGTTCTGCATGCAGCCTAGCAACTAAGCAAACACGTGTAGTTAGGAAAAAACATGTTTCTACTTTCACTGTCAATTACTAATGCACAGTCACGAATGTAAATTTCTGTTTATCACATAACACTGTCACACCTACGACATGATAATTTCACTTTAATGTTGTACATTTACCTTGCATATGCCAGCAATTTGTAAGAGAAATCATGATGTTGTTTAGTTGTTTACATGACGTTGCTACGTTACGCGGCAGTGTGACTTGTTCGCACTGCAAATAATGTGACAATTTTTTTTTTTTTACCTTTATATATATAAATAATACTTCAATATGCATTTTATAAAGTAAGATTTCAAATAATGATAAATATTTAAGACTAAGGTGTCTGAACGCATCGTATGATATACCATGCAAACAATTGGAACTAAATGTTTTACTGTACACAAACACAAACGCAGTTATTTGGACCTCATTTGCATCTGTATTATAATACACTATAGTGTATTACGATAATTAAGTCACGGCTTTATTATACTCCCAGAAGCCATGTTATGTAATAAAAAGGTATCACTACTTCATTAAGTGCGTACATTTTGTATTTTTAAAACTTGTTTTGCTAAATTTGCCTTTACTACTTCTTGAATATTTTCGAAAAAATACTGAGGGAAAAAAGTTTGGCAAGTTTTTTAGATGAAATAATATTGTATGCAAGATATACTGACATTTTGAGACTTTATGGACTTGACCGTTCATTTAATCGTTCTGTCATTAAGATGTTCGACTTATTACGGTTATTTATGTGTGTTTAATAAAATATTGTGTCTATGGCAGTAGTTTCTTGATTTTACAACCAAAAATGTATTATTTCCAGGGTGCAAGAAAAACTTGCTAAACGTTTTTTCCCTCAGTATATATATATGTGCGCACTTTCTTTTTTGACTGAGTATATACTTAATGTAGGCAGTTATTCATTTAGCTTAATACCATTAAACACACAAAATGTAGTCTTAAGTAAAGTTGATAAAATATTTTGTCGATGTTTAGACCAAGTCTTAACAAGTTTGATCAATATTATTATTAAATGCATTGTGCATTAAAAATAAATATTTATCTTATTTCTGTATATTATTTACTATAGCGATAATCTTGTTTTTAACATCTTTGATGAAAATCAATTCAACATACCTATAGCCACAGGCTTAAAGGGACACTGTCCGTAAGTAAGCAGATACTGAGCATAGCCAAATAACTGTCTGATTTTTATTCAGTGAAATGTCTACATGAAAACATTAGAATATACCCAGATAAGCATGTATATAGTAATACATTCGTGAGTTTGAAGAAAAAACTTGTGTCAGAGTTTGAAAAAAAAAAGTTTCATTTATTATTTTGTAAATAATGTGAGACCCACTTTATATACATTTATATATTGTATCTCTTACGCAATACATCTGGCCCGGTTAGCTCAGTCGGTAGCGACGCTCTACTAGTATTACCTGCGAGTATAATTTTAGTGTGGGTTACGAGTTCAATCCCACGAAACGGTTATTCTTTTTTTGTGCCGCTATTGAAATCCGTAAGACAATCTTGGTTTTATTTAGTAAATATTCAATAATGGTTGGTGTTATGTTTGTCAACGTAATTATTTTGTGGTTAATAGGCTAAATGTTACGGACATTGTCCCTTTAATATACATGTGTACTAAGCACATAAAACAACAAAGAATGTATAAACTTGGCGTTCAATAGTTCAATGTTTGCAGTCGTGTCTCAAGGCTGGACAGTGGAGATAGAGTGGACAGTAAGGCTATTACCAAAAATAAAGAAAAATAAAATATCTGAAAAGAAGAGATACATTATAATTGTATTTAAGTGAATGAGCAATTTGTAAAAAGGATGATATAGTGCAGGTATATATTAACCTTTTTGCCTAAATTTGGGTATAATGAAATGATTATTCTCTACGAGCTAGTATATAAAGGGACACACGGCAATCTTGATTTTTTAAAAACACGCGGCGTCTCGTTAGTTTTTCTCTTAACTTGCATCCGTTCAATCATTAATATTAATTATTAGAATAGTTCAAAGCAAATTATTTTTACATATTACTATCTTTTTTATAATATTGCACCAATAGTATATTTAAAAAAATGGTAAAATAACGAAGAAAATTAAAATCTCTTTTTTTTTATTTAATTATATGCAAGCAGTTTTAAAGTCAAAATGACTCAGAATAACTAAATCGAGGAGCAAATTGTAATGTTTGAATAAAACTCAAGATTGCCATGTGTCCCTTTAAAGGCATTCACGCCTGGTGAATCTTAATAATTTTAAAACTAACTTCCCGTTAATTTGTTTACAAGTAACAAAACTTGCATTATGCAAATCGTTATTAACAATTATTAAATACAGGTTGCCAATTGTTTTTGTGTATAATTAATTGTTAATTATATTTGCACAGGTAATATATTTAAACCTATAGATGGTAGATAGTCGCAAAAAAAAGATTAAAAAAAAACCTTTTCATACTTATACTGAACAAAAAAAGTTCAGCACGATTTTTTTGGGACAAGATAAAAAATGTTTATATACATTGATATAATTGTTTTAAAGGGACACTGTCCATAACTTTTAGCTTATAAAACACCCAATAATTATGTTCGCAAACATTATACACTAAACATTATTCAATATTTACTAATTAAAAGCAAGATTGTTTAACGGAATTCAATCGCGGTACAAAAAAAAAGCAAATCCACTTCGTGGGTTTGAACTCGCAGCCCAAACTCGCAGTAAAAATAAGTGTGCGTGAGTGTAGCTTTGTCCGAACTCGCTCCCGACTGAGCTAAGCGGGCTATACATATTACGCAATACATACTATGGTGAAAACCTAGTGCGCTATGGAAGTCACGTGAACGCATAAAAGGTAAATATTGTGGGTCCCACTTTATTTACATTTAATAATTAAAACTTTTTTTTTTCAAACTCACGAATGTATTCCTATATACTTCTTAGGGTCTATCCTCATGTTTTCATGTATACATTTCAATGAATGAAAGTCAGACAGTTATTTGGTTATGCTCAATATCTGCTTACTTACGGACAGTGTCCCTTTAAGCTATTAGTAATGCTAGATAAGGATGTGATTTTCAAAATAATTTTTAATTTATTATTTTCTAAGCGAAGTATAATCAGAATTACCTCCCATATATTAAAAACAACTTATTTCGTTTTATCACATAACGACCCTTGTTAGCAGTGTCGAACACCCATTTAATATTCTATTGTATTACACACGTGTAATACAACCTGGAACGATTTTGATTGGTTGAGTTAAACCTGTAACACTACGCAAGTTTATTAACTGAAACTATTTTATTTATTACAAATTCACCAAGATCTGAGTCATAAACTTACTATTTGTGACAGCTTATAAAAATAACGCACGTTATACAAAACATTGTTGTTGGTTTGTTACAAAGTTGGCGTAAACTGCTATTTTGTAAAGAGGAAAAACACGAACTCTTTTATACGCAACGTCATGTGTGAGACGCAACGTTACGAAGTCACATATTTTATGACGTTTTGGCGCTAAAGTGTGTCTGACGTCATGGCGGTTCTATGTCCATCTAAATTAATTTTTACTAATTTGATAGCAATGTTATGTGATAAAAAGGATCTTAAACTCGTTCCCATTCCATATAAGATTTATGAAACTTGTTATGAATTATTTTTAACTCGCCAAAAGGCTTGTTAAAATTAAAATAATTCATAACTCGTTTCATAAATCTTATATGAAATGGGAACTCGTTTAAGATCCTCTATATATAAAAGTACTGCTTTGAATAAATTTAATGTTTGGCATTGACAAAATTGCCCATTCTGTCATTGTTTAAAAAACGCTAAAATGTGTTCACAGAAGATTGTGCTTCTCAACATGCTCAAATAAAAACATTCCAAATTTCGTAATTTTTAAATTATCTCCCTTTTCATTGAAATGAGATTTTCGACAACCTATGAAAGTACCCCTGCGAAAATCCAGTGGGAAATCCAAAGAATTCCATAGTATTTTATGCATTTCTAAGGATTTTTTTCTTTTAAATTCCAAGAAATTCCAAGGATTAAAAGCTTGGAAAAGCTTGGAAAAGCTTGGTGGTATTGGCCCAGAAATACCATGGAATTCCATGGAATTTCACTGCCAGACCATTATAAAACATTAAATGGAACTGTCACAAGAAGTCCATTGTATTCCATTGAATTCCATGGACCCAAATATTCCATTGTATTCAATGAAATTCCATTGGTAGACAGTATATAAATATAAATGATATCAAGCCAAGAAATCCATAGTATTCCATGGAATTCCAAGGGTATGCATGTATGACTAAAATCAATGAAATTTCATGGAAATCCTTGCTAAGAAATGTCTGGAGAAGTGTGTGTTTTCCCCAAGATTGAATTGGGGTTTTAAGGCGCACCAACACATGAAAAGGTTATATGGCGCCTAACAGGCATGAACATGCCAGGCTCATCTTCTATGTACATCGAGATAAAATATGGAAAATGGGCCTAGAACCTTCTCACCCTGAACTGCAGAGTTGCTGCAAATTCTAGGAAATCATAATTCCAACACATTCTCTATTGGGGAAAACCCCCAACTTATTTAATACTAAAACCAAATACCACAATAATTGTGTTGCAGCATGCGAAAACCAACAACATGGTAATGAAAATCCCTATCTCAGGAACCGTAAGAGAGCGAAAAAAGCTTAGAATGTCCTCTTTCAAGTCAAACACTTTCAAAACATAGTCCATGGTCTCTGACCATGTTCAACCATGGTCTCTGGTAGACCATGGTCAAACACCATGACATATCAAAGACATTATCATACATTTACACATATATTTTTTCATCCATTTACAACTCGTACCGTACGATACATTTTGGGTATAGACATTTTCATTTTATTTCAACAATAATATCAGTAAAATAAGTGTGCACAATTTCATCAAGATAATTTATTAATGCATCAATTAAACATCATGGACTTCATTAATAAATATTAAATGAAATTAAGCAAATTCAATTAGATAACTAACTCAAATAAAACAGCTCACATTTAAAATACACTGTTGGCATTTTATGTTATGCAGTTAGGTTCAACATTTTCTAATATGAGCTTAGTGTCAAATTAGCATTATTTCATTTCTACATGTAGAAAATTGAAACTTATCTTACCTCGCTTGTCAATTATTCCATGTTATGTTAGGTTTCACTTGTAACTATAACCTTCTAATTCAGTGTTTGACAACATAGTCCAGATATATACATTAAATCCACACACAGTTTGTGGGGAAACACAGAATTAAGTTAAATGGACACTATGTATGCCTTTTTTCATGCAAATCTTTTTTCCCACACAAAATTTCAAACTGAGCAAAATCTTCTCCCAAAATGCACTGCAATCCATTTCCTTAAATAACCAGATGTAAAATCAGTTATCTTATAACACCCATCTAGCAGTATTTACTTGCTTCTTGCAGCCCTAATAAACTTTCCAATCTGCCAGTGCTTGACCTAAGGTCAATTATGTCACTCTTTGACTTGGATGTGAATATATCACTTGTTCCTCAAGTCTTTGATTTCAACAGAAACATCTGCACCATTCCTTAATCTAATTTATTCAATTATAGTTTTAAAAAGAAAAGCTTGGAAAACGATGGACTTTTCTTAAAGTTCTATCTGGACACAATAAATGTAAATTCCAAGCTTTTCCATGGTTTTTCACACATTAAGATTCACAAGTCCAAACTTTTCTCTGCAGAGGTATTTTAAACAATCAATTCCATTCAATTCCAAGCTTTTTCCAAGCAGGAAAACCTTGGATTTCGATGGAATAAAAATCCAAGCTTTTCCATGCTATTCTCACACAAAATCCTTGAAATGTCATGGAATTTCTAGGAATAATGAATCCAAGCTTTTTCTTACTTTTTCCTGTGAACAAAATGTTGCAGATCTATGAAATTCCATGGAATTCTAAGGATTGCAAAAAAGCTTGGATTTATTTCTGCAGGGGTATGTTCCCACGATTTGTCCTTTATTTTTTTTTACCGACTTTGTTTACAAATGACGTTGCACCATTATTAATGGTCGTATATTGTCACTTTATCATACGCAGCTTTGTATATATCTCATCTATGGAAATTGGCATGCATTTGATGTGCTAAATTTATTTTTCTCAGTATATATGATTATGCAAGGTGGTTTTACAGGTAAGTCGAAACGATATTGGATTACTGTATCGAGGTGTTTAGATTTCAGTCCTTGATAAATGAGCTGAATGTGCTATCATCTTTCATCAGTTTTTGCGCACAATATGACCTATTTATGTGTCCACGTGCCGTAAAACACCATTCATTCGATCATTCTATATCCTGTAAAATGTACTAAATATTTTTTTATGTTTTGGCGATTCACTACATGTACATGTATCTTTACGTAATAACATACCCAACATAAGATACTTTAATTAGGTTATAATTGAATGAGTTGGCACAAGACTCTCAAAACTACATATAAGTAAAGAAGGAGATGAGATAGTCTTACTCTTAAATACCTCCATATAATACTGCTATAGTTATCTTTTTATGAGATATTATATATATATTTGGTATGTGACACTTAAATACAATACAATGTTTTTAACATTTTATTTCTTTTCAGCTTTTTCTTTTCAGTACATTAATGTACAAAAGCAATAATTATGAAATTATAATCAACAATAAATTACAATATAATGTATTGAAAAAAACATGTTTAGTTTAATAGAAATATATAGAGAGAAAAGGTTGATGATAGAAAGATAGAAAAAAGAAGAATATAGTATGAGCATAGATGAACAGATATATCTATGGAAAGTGATTGTTACTAATTAACCTTCTATCTCTATTTCATCTTTCTATCTCTATTTCATCTTTCTATCTCTATCTCTATTTCAGTTCTCAAATGTCAACAAAGTTTCATGTGGCATTGTGTTGTTCAAGTTTGTTCTTAGAGAATGCAATAATTTCCTCAATGTCTTTTCAGTATCAGGGATGGTTTTGTAATACTTGTTTCTCACTCAGTTTAGAAAGTATTATAAAATGATAATAATTAAGTTCAAAATACAAATGTTTCTGTTGTTTTTAAATATTAAGCCAAATGGTATAGTCTTTAAATCAAAAGTAATTTGAAACCCTTTGCTTTGTAGAATTAAAAAATTAAAGGGGCACACTGCAATCTTGAAGTATTTATCAGCCTTTAGAATTTTAATGCACGTACACCTCCAATTATTCATCCAGTATTATTTTAACGTTTTCCATACTTCCTCTAATAGTGGTGCTATATGTAAAATGCAAAGGGCGTGCTCTTATTATTTATTTTTTTATATACTATTTGGGTTGGCACTAGCTAAGGTGGCAAGGTTCTCCTATTAGGGGAGGCGCTACTATTAGGGGAAATATGGTAACCTGTTTGCATATGTTTATATACAAGGTAATGCTGCAATAAATTTGTAGTTTATGTGTTCCTTTATTATCAATATGATTCTATACCACTTTTTTTTTTTTAACTTTAAATATTATTCATTTTTTTTTTTTCGTTTTTGGAAGTGGGGCCAGGGGCTTTTTGAATTGGGGCAAATGTGCATGAAATCTAGAAATTGGGAAAAATAATAATCCTACTATATTAATTACATAGTTAGGCAATAAAAATGTTTGGAATAATTTCAAAATGAAGCTCTTATACAAGTCTGCAACAAATACATTGGCAAATTATAAGGGCTACATTTAAGATAAAAGAAAACATTTTTTTTTTTGTATTTTGGGAAAATATTTATCTTTTTTGGGAAAATATGAGGATATTTTTTTGGATTGGGATGGGGCTCTAAAAAATCCCTGTTATTGATGCAATTATCTAAAAATCAACAATTGGTATTATAAAAAAATATGTTGCTTTAAACTAAAATATCTAATCAAATAATTATTCCTGGTAGGGACATTTCCTACGGTTTTATTACTGGTAGGGACATTTCCTACATTTTTATTACTGGTAGGGACATACGGTTTTATTACTGGTAGGGACATTTCCTACGGTTTTATTACTGGTAGTGACATTTCCTACAGTTTTATTCCTGGTAGGGACATTTCCTACAGTTTTATTGGTAGGGACATTTCCTACAGTTTATTACTGGTAGGGACATTTCCTACGGTTTTATTACTGGTAGGGACATTTCCTACAGTTTTATTACTGGTAGGGACATTTCCTACGGTTTTATTCCTAGTAGGGACATTTCCTACATTTTTATTGGTAGGGACATTTCCTACGGTTTTATTCCTGGTAGGGACATTTCCTACAGTTTTATTCCTGGTAGGGACATTTCCTACAGTTTTATTACTGGTAGGGACATTTCCTACAGTTTTATTCCTGGTAGGGACATTTCCTACGGTTTTATTACTGGTAGGGACATTTCCTACAGTTTTATTACTGGTAGGGACATTTCCTACAGTTTTATTCCTGGTAGGGACATTTCCTACGGTTTTATTACTGGTAGGGACATTTCCTACAGTTTTATCCTATGAATAGTTTTTATACCCCCGCTTTCACAAAGTGAAGTACAGGAGGCTATAATCTATAGGAATCATGTTGTCCGTAATGTCACATTGTATAACCAGGGCTTTTTCAGCCTGTCTCACGGGGCCGATATTCGGCCCCGTTCCCAATGCCAAATAGCGACCATTTTTCCCAATTTCAAGAAAAAAATTCCCAATCTCGGAAAAAAATCCCATTTCAACAGAAATACCTTTTGCTTATAATATAGAAACAAATGAATAAACGAGAAACCATATAATCAAGAGACTTTTCAAATTACGCGAATCGTTTGTTTACTTTTGATCGGTGATCTGTGAAAACTACATTCCGTGAATTTATGTAGGTAACTGGTGTAAAAATTCAGACAACGGTCTTTATACCGTACCGCAAGTTAAAGATGCATCGCGGCGCCATTCCCGATTACTTATATTATGGTCAATATATGGTTTGAAAATTAACAGAAATTAATTTTTATTTCATAAACCAAAGTATATTCGCCATAATAGTTTGACTGCGTATAAAATGGGAAGGAATTATGAAGCAAAAACGGTACGTACGGTACCGGATTTGCAGTACCGGCTTTTATACTGGGCACCGCGAAAACTCGTCACGTGATGTTATTGACGAAAAATGTCGCATAATAGTAAATATTACGCGAAGAGACCTAGAAAAAAAGATGCCAAGGGTACCCCATCACTTAAATCTCTGTGGAACAAAACATCTAACGTTTCAAATGCCCCTGAAAGTTCTTGCCCGGTGGAATCTGACCAAGTGTCTGAGGCCCAGATAGGTGATGATGGCCATACATCTACTGATACATCTCCGACAGACACAGTGAATTGTAATGAACCTACAAACGTTGATCCAGTAGATCAGATTTGTAATGATAGCCCTTCTCCCCAACCTGACCCTGATACATCCAACATAGTCTGTGAGGAGGAACCTCCAACAAAAGTGGTAGCTGTAGATCGCCGCAGATTTGATGGCTCAAAATATGAAAACGCCAATAATGGCTATACTACAGTGTGGCAAAAGATGGTTACATGTGTAAGTACTGTGAAATTTCCCAATTGGTTTGATTTGTCGATACATTTTTTTCCCATATTTGACTATTTACCGCGTAAAAAATTCCCAATTTGGGCAGGGGCCTTTTTCCCAAAAACCCCTGAAAAAGCCCTGATAACACATTTTCATTACTTGCATACCTCAAACAGTTTTGAATGGGTTGTTCCCAAACTTCATATACACATAACAACTGATGACCATATGTCCCTCTACATCACCCATTGTCTATTTTATTAGAGAATTATGGCCCTTTGTTTGACATAAAATTTAAACGGGGGTATTCATCACCTTCAGTGATAAAATTCTAGTTTTATTTGGTACATATATAGATAGAAATGCCTATAAAAGGTTGCACGCTTGGTTTGAGATATCGTAAGTTTAGTATTTAGTATTTGCCTCATTTTCCATTTTTGGCATTATTATTTTATTCAGACCTAAATAAATGTTTGTAACGGCGACAACAAAAAAAAGTTAAAATGTCAAAGAACCATTACTCCGTCAAAAATCATTGAATTGAAACACAAACACAATATGCACAACTAGACATCAGAGGAACCATTACTTCCTGCCATGTTTCATTGAAATCAAACAAGCGATTGAGGAGTAGTGGCAACATTCTAGAACTGTTCTAGAACTTAAAGAACTGTTCTTGAACTTATTAAGTATTGAAGTTCAAGAACAAAGTTCAAAAACTTGTATTATAGTTCTTGAACTTTAATGTTCAAGAACTGATGTTAATTCTAGAACTGTGGAATTGTTCAAGAACGACGTTAGTTCTAGAATGGTTGAAGATTTGCAATTCTGCCTTAGTTCAAGAACTGTTCTTGAACTTTCTCACAGGGGAATTAAAAGAAAAATGCATTTAATTTTGAAGAATTTTTAATGTTCTATATATATACATTTTATTTGTTTTTAAATTTGTGGGTGTGGGGGGATGCTTCTGTTAGAGGAAGCGCTCTTATTGGGGAAAATACGGTACATCTTTAAGACAACAATATGTAACCCCCCCACCACACACTGCTGATTAATTTTACGCTGAACCCAGATTATGTGATAATACCTTTGATATTCAGGTGCTGAATGTCAAATTATTTAAATGACTAAATATATATTTTAGTTCGAAAACATCTTTCAACCACTTATTTGGATTACATTAATATCAATTTTCCAGCTTGCGCATCAATAAGTAATATTGTACAGACTTAACTGTGAGTGCATTTTAAGAATTTCTATTTAATCAGCTGGTTTGTTTCCAACCATAGAACTCCTAAGACACTTCCATATTGATTTTGCTGACAGCTGTTTTCCTCTACTACTTACTTTATAAATTGCCATTCCCTGCATTGAGAGGTAATGGAAGTGCTTGTATTTACTGTCCATTACATGCTTAAAGGGACACATAGCAATCTTTATTTTTTAAAAACTCACGGCGTCCCGCTAGTTTTTCTGCATAACTTGCATTTGTTCAATCATTAATAGTCATTATAAGAATAGCATTAAACCATTTATTTTTGCATATTATTAATTTTTGATATTATTGCACGAATAATATATTAAAACTTATAGTATAATAAGATGAAATAGTGAATACTTTAAATTTGATTTATTTTTATGTAACCAGGGTAAAAGGAAAAATGATACTGAATATGTAAGTCGAGACACCATTTCAAACACTTCAGGATTGCCGTGTGTCCCTTTAATTTCATTAAGTGATGGACAAGCTTCCTGAGCAGGATTTTATAACGGATATTTCTACAATAAAACACATTTAAACACATTTTTTACTGAAAAGGTGATAACAAGTTTAAAATTACCTATTTTACAATATGCAAATGGTTACCGGTAAGCTGAAATTAAGGTTTTATTTCATACCTCAGCCAACCCCGTTTTGCTTTTTGGAGAAGGGGTTGGATGGGGTATGGAAGTTGATACTCGGACCAGGTAATGCATCCACGGTTGTTATACTTTAAACGGCAGATAAATCCTTGTCTTCAAGTTTGTCTTGCTCAAACATGTCTAATGTAGGATATAGGATTAACAATTAAACTGAATTAAAGTTTAGAATTTAGCGACGATATCTCAGTCGTTTAATGGTGATATGTTAGTGGAGCCAAGGAACTTTCACAAAAGTCAAAATTTCAATACTGGTTATCCCATTTCTAACACATTTCCTTGTTATTGACAGTTTTACTCCCAAACACATTGAAATAAAACGTAATGACATCACATTTTTGACTGTTGATCCTCACATGACTGGATTTGTGACGGGTTAGGCCTAAAAAAAATATTTGTGTGGTTCGGGTCTCCCGACCCTACCTACGAATACCTGCCGACCCTGACGTTTTTTTGGTCCATTTGGAAAAAAAAAAAAAAAAAAAATGAATAAAAAAAATAAATAACAATATAAAGTATGTATGTACACAAGTGAAGAGCAAATAGAAAACAATTATAATTACAGTAATTATAGTACATAATTAGGTGCATCTTCTTTGCGTTCATAAAAAACAATCCTTAAAAAAAATAAAAAAATCCGACCTACCCTACCTACCAATTTTGAACATGTTACCAGAACCACACAATTATTTTTTTTAGGCCTTATGCACTATTTAATAAAGGTAAATGTTTGACGTGAACCAGTGGGATTGCTAGATATTTGACAAGTGCATTAGAACGTCTGAGTTTGCATGACTCAACTAATATTTTAGTTGCGCAACAGGTAGTGTTACAGTTGTGTGTTTGCATAGGTCAGCTTCATCAGTTAAGTGTTTGCATTGGTGACAGGTGAGCTGCCTAGCAGGTGGTTTGCATTGCTTATCTGCCTGTAACATTGCTCCGACAGTTGTGTGTTTGCATTGCTTATTTGAATATAACATTGGTCATTTGTGTGTTTGCATTGCTTATCTGCCTGTTTCATTGCTCAGTTGTGTGTTTGTATTGCTCAACAACCCAGTTTTCATTGCTCAGCTCAGTTTGTATTGCTCAGCTGCATGTTTGCATCGGTCATCTAGGTGTTTGTATTGTAAGCTGGGTGCTTGCACTGGTACAAATACAGCCTTCTTGTCAAGTGTTTTCACTATAAAATAATTAAACAATTAACATATGTGCATAATTATGCTGTACAAAACTAAACACGTTATATAAGTAAGTAAGTAAATATTTTATTATAGTGACATGTGCATAATATACAATACAATCATAGTACGATCACCTATAGTTAGCAATTTAAAATGCTACAATTATATACAATTAAAGACACATTTCCCAACGCTACTTGGTCAATGAAAAAGCATGGGAAGCTTGAATATTTACAGCCAGCACGCTTCATGGCTGATCACCTCAGGTATATAAATTGAGGCCACTCTTAGTTTTTAGCTCTACTGATCAGAGATCAGCAGAGCTTATGCCGTGGTGCAGCGTCCGTCTGTCCGTCTGTCTGTCCGTAAACTTTTATTTGTAGCGACAACTCCTCTGAAACTACTGGATGGATATTCATGAAACTTTACAGAAATGTTGCCCATAAAGTCTAGTTGATCCTAGCAAAAATTCATGTTGATGTGAAATCCAAGATGGCTGCCAAAGCTAAAAATAGAGTTTTAAAATGCAAGTTTGTAGCGACTACTTCTTGAAAACTATATGTGATATTGATATGGGACTTTTTCTAAAATGATCAGCATGACATGTTGTTGATCCTTGTCAAAAATCGTTTTGATTTAACGTTAAACATGGCTGCCAGCGGCCATCTTTGGTTACATAGAGTTATAGTAAAAACTTTTAGCGACTACTCCTCTGAAACTACTTGACGGATGTTCATGAAACTTCACAGGAATGTTGCTCTTAATGTCTTATTGATCCTTGCAAAATTTCAGGTCGGCCGGAAATTCAAGATTGCCGCCACAGTTAAAAATAGATTTTCAAAAAACAAGTCTGTAGCGACTACTTCCTGAAATCAAAATCAATCAGTAGAGCGTCAAGGTCATTGACCACTTGTTTTATTTCTTTGGATTGCTATATTGAGGGTAAGAATAGCTTTATTACAACACATTGTAATTTACTTTAATGAAGAAATATATGTTTATAATTTAGCTTTTGGATACAAAACTTATCTGGTATTTCTTAATTGTTTTTAGGCCAAAAATCAGAGCACAGCACAATAAATATACAACATTCTTTAATGTGTTATTGTAAAAATTGAATATCACACTTTGCTCATGAAATTGTATGGCTAACAGAGATTTGCAGTTACCTATAGAATATACAATACAATCAGAGTGCAGAAGGAAATAAATAGCACCTGGCCCAATGGGCCTATATTAAGTCATCTATAGTTAACTGTTACAATATATACAATTAAATGAATGAATTGAGATGACATAATTATACTACCTAAGGCTTAAATAAATAT
Source organism: Cyrtodaria siliqua (assembly GCA_037043455.1). Classification (NCBI taxonomy): domain Eukaryota; kingdom Metazoa; phylum Mollusca; class Bivalvia; order Adapedonta; family Hiatellidae; genus Cyrtodaria; species Cyrtodaria siliqua. Next base: position 4,605 of record JAWPHD010019765.1, on the reverse strand, counting down.
AAGGCATGATTAGCTTTAATTAGAATGTTATCAATAAACATCTAGAATTGTGACAACACGTAATATTGAAATTATTTTTTAACATAAATCAGTACTTATGAATAATAACAGTTTTCCTCTATATTTTGATACTTTTCTCGGATGGTTATATATGCAATAAAAATGAGAACTTATCATTAACATGTAAGTTCAAAAAAATGTTGTTATGTAGGGCCAAAAAAAAAAAAGTGTGTTTCCTATTGCAGGCTCTAAAAAAATAGGGTCTAAAAAAAATAGGGTCGGTAGGTAGGCATTTTTTTTGTTTTTTTGGAGCAAGATATTGTGAGATTCTATATGTATTTATCTCATAAACCCCTTACAAGGTGATACAGCTGAAATTTTCGTAGTGATGTCACTTTACCTCGATATATTGTGATAAATCATTGTTCAGAACAAATAAAAAAAAAATATATATATTTTTTTTTTCATAAAAAGTTTTAGCCACCGGAAACACAGGTATTTTTTTTGGCCTAAAATATATGATGGTTTTCATTTGTATTTGGTTTACACCAATCAGTACACTTTCAGATTGCCTCACACCCTTTTAAGCCGCAGAGATATTCCAGTGTGGCAGCGCTATAACGTTGAGCATTTAATGCATGTCCTTAGATATCACGGAAAGATTGTTAAAGTTGTCCGGCCATGTTTTGTTTCATGAACATGTTCATGATTTTTTAAATCAAAATCAATACACAACACTAGATATTTACAATTCACACATTGCAATATCTGTGAAAAGCAAGAATAAGATTGTATTTGATGATGTAGAAAACTTTGAACAGGTAAATTAATCCACAGATAAATGTATTTATCAATTATCTGGCAATAGTTGCATGTGCAGCTATAAAATTCAGATTTACCTCAATTCCCTGTGAAGTCATGCAGTAGTAAAAGTAGTATCTACACCATGCAAATGATTTTTACATACAACTTAGTAGCGGTTTTGAATATAATGTTTCTGTCCGAGACTATCAAGAAATGTTCATATGATGTTTAAGAGTTAAATTTGTTAATTAATAATACTACAAAAAGGGTGGCCATTCATCTTTAAAAGCGATGATAAACCTCATACATACATGTATACATCATGTACATACCAGTCTCTTTAACTGGTATTGATCGAGTCTGATGGCCGAAATTAACTTTGCTAATGATCACAAAGATTAAAAGTTCAGGCAGTACTTTATTAACCGCAGCCATAATACTTCTAAAGTCAGGGACCGCACGTAGATCAATACTTCAGTCATTATTTTAGACAGATGGAATAAATAGAGACGCTGGAAAGTTTTCTGGCATTTATTTGTACTTTTCTATATGTTACTTGTGTGTTTCCTTTGTCTTTGTAATTTAATTATACTCGTCATACATTAAATCGCCCCATGTGGTTCCCGGGGGCCCCGTTTGGTCACGGGGTAAAGAATAGGGCGATTGCAGATCCCTTTTGATGGGTAGGCAGAGAGGTAGAATCCCCCCAAATTCATGTTCATTTTATCATTTTTTGTTCATGTTCATTAAAGGTCTTCATCATGATCCCTGCATTGTTTCAGATTTCAGATGCCATCTCGCTCACATCAAAAGAGCAGTGGCAGAAAAACAATAAACGTGGCTCCAGCGTAAATGGAGTTTCTACGATAGAATTTGCAGCAACTCTGCAGTTCAGGGTGAGAAGGTTCTAGGCCCATTTTCCATATTTTATCTGGATAATGTAAACAGTGGAATTCCACTGGAATACCTTGATTCCAGTGGACCGACACATTCCAGTGTACCGAAACTGGAATTCCAGTGAACCATATAGGAAATGCTTGATAAACTGTGTCCGTTTAAAATACACGCTTTCATGCGCTCCCAAAAGAAATAATCTTTGACTCGATCAACCGTTTGTTAATTTTTACTAGTACGAATGTATTTGATTGCACAAATTTTATATGTGACAAAATATTAATTCTTATGCCTTGTATACATGTATATATGCACTTTGATGTATCTGTGTACTGCATGGTCATGCACCTAAAGGCCTTTTGTATTTCGAAGAACATATTTGCTATGTGAATGGAACAATAGGAAATTTCTTTGGATAGGATAGAAGCTTAATGAAGAGAAATCTTCACCATTAAGAAACCGAAAGGGAGGAAGCGTAGCGTCCGACCACGGTTTCTTAATGATATTTGAAATTCTGAGACATCTGATTCAGGCCCTCTTCTGGGCATCGCCAATGGCGAAAGAAAAAAGAAAATGGTTCTAAATTTCAAACTTTGGCGAAAGTGTTTTGCGACATCGAAATTGCCAAAAAAACACACTTTAATTTCTCCACTGTAATCGGCCTGTTTACAAATAGACCACTAATCACCGTGACGAGTGTACATTGAATGTAGTCTAAAACAACATAACTAACCAATTGACACCTACCACGCGCGAACACTTAACATTAAATAAACAAACAAAGCTGATAACCTTTAGTTTTCCGGTAATTAACTTAATCCCTAAATAACAACTGATGACTGTCATTTTCGCCTCGGGGGTAATCAAGTCTCATGCAACACCTTGCAACCATAAAGTATTACACCACTGAATAATATCTTGCCAATCAGGTTCTAACCAATCAAACACAAATCAACACCTTATTTACATATTATACATGACTCAGACTAGATCCACGTGACATTTGTTTTGTTTTTGTTCATTCATAATATCGAGATTTCACAAAAAAATGCAAACATTTTACACATTTTTATTAATCAGTTTCCAGGAGGTTTTATGTGTATTTCATTGCCAGAATATGTTTTTAATGTATATGGCAGCCAAATAAATTAAAAAAGACGTAAAGATAAGCGAATGTCATGGGTTTTCGCGGTTCCGTAAATACGAAAAAAACGGTAGATTCTGAACTTGTTACTGATATAAAGGCCTACCTACACATCTTAAACAATCAAATGAAAGCCTCTATGTATGATTCCTGGTGATGGTTAATTTAAGCTGATTTAAGCAAACATGCGATGTAGAAACTTTCCAGATATATTTTTTTGGGGGTTCGAAAACATATTTTTTATTAATATTGTTTGTTTTTATTCATTTCACACCTTAGTGTACCAGATATAAACCAAATCTCTTATTTTCACATTTAAAATAAATTTATGCATAAAACTCTAGAAGAAATATGGCTTGGGCCGTTAGAGCCAAATGGCTCCAATTTCTCCAATTTGACTCCAACTTTTTTCATTTGGCGAAAAAAGTTGGAGTCAAATTGGAGAAATTGGAGCCATTTGGCTCTAATGGCCCAAGCCATTTTTTTCATTCGGCACAGAGGGCTGGCGTGGCGCAGTCGGTAGCGCGGCGGATTTGTAACCGGAGGCCCCGGTTTCAATCCTCCGTGGTGCCACTGAGTTCCGTCGGTGTGTTCTTGGGCAAGACACTTTTCCTTAGCCTCGTCCGTCGGATGGGGACGTAAACCGGGCGGTCCCGTGTATCGGTCTATCAACCGAGCACGTTAAAGAACCATAGGAATCTATTCGATAATAAGAGTAGGGCAGGTTCCCGGATTCCTATGTATCCTTCCCCTCTCTCTGGGGCGGCTCTAAATAACCTGTACTGTGTTGATGAGCCCTTAAACAACATTCAATTCAATTCATTTGGCGCAAGTGGTGGCGCAAGAAAAAAATGGCCAGAGGAGGCTCTGTGATTGGTTTAAAAAGTACTAAGTATTGAACAGTCTATATCGTGTATATATATATGTCACTGTGTCACATTGTAAATTTAGTTTTATTAATATTGTATATTTTATGAAAGCTGTTAATATGTATTTTCACCACAGGTGTATGTTGATTAATTGTTATTTCACACCTGGATGCCATACCATATTGTTAGTTACTTTTAGGCTGTGAGACCTTTCACTTCAAACCTGTCATTTCCCATGTATCATTAAGAAAAGGAAATTTATAATCAAGTTGTTTGTAACGTTAGTCATTTGAGGCATGTCTGAAGGGAAACTTCATCCTTCAGTCGGTAGTGCGGCGGATTTGTAACCGGAGACCCCAGGTTCAATCCCACTGAGTTCCGTCGGTGTGTTCTTGGGGAAGACACTTTCCCTTAGCCTTGTTCGTCGGATGGGGACGTAAACCGGGCGGTCCCGTGTATCGGTCTCTCCTCCGAGCATGTTAAAGAACCATAGGAATCTATTCGATAATAAGAGTAGGGCAGGTTCCCGGATTCCTATGTATCCTTCCCTTCCCTCTGGGGCGGCTCTAAATAACCTATACTGTGTTGACGAGCCGTTAAACAACATTCACTTCATCCTTCATCACATCTCCCTATGAGGTTGCTGTCCCTATATAACCTAGAATGATGCGTTAATGGGACATGAAACTCCATTTAATTTATTCATTGGTATATACACTCAAGTGACATGAAAACGCAACAAGGGAATTTCCGCTATATATTGTATATACTGCACACTTAATTGCACATAATATTCCAAAGAAATCCCAAGATGTTTTTTAAAAAGAAAGTTGCAGTTAACTAGAGAAAGGACACAACTGTGATGTTGTAGACGTTTTATTCACACTACACTTT
>JAWPHD010019764.1:0-34352 GCA_037043455.1 Cyrtodaria siliqua | reverse complement strand
TGTTTGTTAGAGAATATAACATGGCGGGGATATCATTATATACACTATCCCTTTGAAACCACCAGCCACTTTTTTGCCACTGACCGTTCTAATGCGGTAGCCTATTGTCAACCCTTTTACGTTTGTGATATCGTCTCTTGCCTTTTATTCTTCTTTGTAATTAGTGTTTGTTTCTGAGCGTGTATTAGGTTGACTGTGGTCATTGAATGCTACATTTTCTGTTCGACGTTTATTTTTTTTTGTTTCTCTGTTACCAAATGTATGTCTGTTGTGTATTGAAACAATTTATGTGATAGTCGTGTGTGTTAACTTTTACAGGTATGGCACTTGCAATCGCCAGGGGAGCATTGGATGGACATATACCGAATCGGACACCGTTCAAAGAGACATTAGTTGATGCTACCTTCGATGGGTTAGAATCACTATTTGAACATGGGTTTAAGGAAGGAATCAAAGACTTCGCAAATGGTTTACTGGGAGGGTTGATGGGCAGTATACGCGATAAAATTGATGAAAGATTCCCTGGTAATGAATTTTGGAGTCCATTTTCCAAGAAGGTAAGCCTTAAATCATGTCGTTGTTTTGACCCACTATTAAAGTGGAGTGAGCTTATAGTGTTACCTGTGTCCGTCGGTCTGTTTGAACACCACACCAGAAGCCATAGATATTTCAAATTTCACCCATGTTTGCATCTACATGCCAGCAGTATCTTTCTATCAAAAGTAGGTCAGTATGTATGAACACTTTTTTTGCTTCGTTAAGCACCACCTCTGAGACTTGTTTGGCAAATTCAAGTGTTGGATCATTGCCTAGTGATTGGTAGTAGGCTGGATCATTTAGTTGTCGTTCAGCTACTACAGAACCTTTATCTGCAGATTTAATTACTATATCTTGTCTTTTGCTCAACGATGTGAGGGCTTGTTTTTCAGTTCTGGATAGATTGTTGTGATGGATTACCTTAGGTTGGAAGGACGAAATATCTGATTCTATACTATGGATAAAGGTCTCGAGATACTTGGCCTGTGTGGGTGGTTGCCAGTCACTTTTAAAATTAAGTTGATCATAATGTTTAGTAGTACAGTCTGTACAGAACCAACAACGCACTATCTAGTGAAACTACTCACCTTGATACTTAAATGCAACAACTTTGAGTTTAGAGGAAAACATTACCTACAAGCCAATGGCACTGCGATGGGTACAACAATGGCACCATCTTTTGCTAATATATTCATGGGTAGGTTAGAATCACAACTTGTACAATCTGTACCATTAACACCATTCTCGTGGTTAAGTTTCATTGACGACAAAGACATGAAATGGTGTCATGGTCATGACTCACTTAACGATTTTATAGAGAGGGCCAACAACTTTCATTCCACTATAAAATTCCCAGCCGAGATATTAAACGACAAACATGTGTTCTTGGATACAACGTCCCACTTAGAGCACGGTAACATCATAGTCGATTTATATACCAAGCCCACTGACATGCACCAATACCTCCTTCCCAGCAGCTGCCACCCCCCGCACCCACATTTGCAAAAATATTCCCTATAATTGGATTTTCCTGAAAAAAATCTGGCCCTTGAAATGCTGAAAAAAAATCCTGGCTCTGACTTGAAGGAAAAAAAATAAACAATCCCTCAAATTGTTGAAAAAAATAATCCAGCCTTCTCTCATATTCTTGGAAAAAAATAATCTGCTGTGAGTCCAATTAGAGGGAAAAAAATAATCTGGCTCCCTTTTCAGTCTATATGATTGATGTAGATTTACTTCATCAGCCACTGGATTCAACATGGAAATGTTTAACCACAATCTGGCTACATCCACGTTTATCGAAATGAGTTGTAGAAGAATGCGGTGATAGTATTCATTGTTGCAATAAATGTGATGTACATAGATCATGGTAGTAATACATGTGGTATACATTAGTCATGTCAGTTATAAATATGGTATACACTAGCAATGGTGGTAGTAAATATGTTGTATAAAGTGTTATAAACTGATCATGGTAGTATTTTGGTATACATTGATCATGGTAGTAATGAACATGATATTCATGGTTATAATTAATGTGGTATACATAAGTCATGGTTGCAATAAGGCCATTATATTTTGATAATTCGTTTTATGAACCTTCCTACGACAAAACGTAGGGAATTTGATAGTTTATTTTTTATTTTTTCCCGTCCTCCTACAGCTATTCTCAGTCTTGATGGTTCTTAAAACAAACACTAAAAAATAATGGCGTAAATGTGATATACATTGTTCATGGTAGTTTGTAAATATTGCAATCCTGTGAGGGTGACAGTGAATATTTGTCAACCTTCTAAGGCTATTGATTTTATTATACTGAAAAATATGTTTGAAAAAGATATTTCATTCTGCTAAATATTCCTTTGAAATAAAACATGAGAAAACATGGTTACTTCTCTCTGTTCAAAACCACTATTCTCAGCACCTAGAAAATATTGTTTGTCTGATGGTCTTTGTGTTCTTTCGGAATCTTCAGCTATGAACTCACGAGTAAACTCAAATCATTTTCAGAAAGTTGTGCAAACTGTGTCAGCTATTTTAGTAAATGTTGACTGATTTTCCTTTGCGTATGTATACATACATTGTTCAGCATAGGACATCCAAATACATAATTATAAACTTTCTTTGACTTTACAATCATAAGATAGTAATTATACTGGGGTGACATTACAAAAAAGGCTATCATTCAGTGACTCACTCCATGGAGACATTACAAGCGATATGAGATATTACAAAAATGGGAAAATAACAGTCTATGGACATTAAACATGGGTGTTTGACATGAGGTATATTATTAATAAATACGGTATCAGTGGTCATGGTATGTAGTATACATGTAGTATGCATAGATAGCTCATGGTAGTAATACATGGGGTATTCAGTGGTCATGGTAGTAATACATGTGGTATTTAGTCTTAAGTAGTCATGGTAGTACTAAATGTGATATACAGTGGTCATGGTAGTAATACTTGTAATATACAGTGGTCATGGTAGTAGAAAATGAGGTAAAGAGTAGCAGGGCTCATAGAAAGCAGACAAGTATAAGCATAACTAAACATTTAACACCAGCACATGAAGTTCTATCCACCAAATATGGAAGATCCATCTTAAATAAGAGCTGTCGAAAGGACAGCATTCTCCACAATTCAAAGTCAATTTTAAACAAAGACACTGACACTTTTGTCTCACCAACCATGGTGCCAGTTCATTCACAAGGGGTGCGGGGAACGGGTGGTCAGTAAACATATATATACCAAATATCAAAGCAAGACCTTCACTACCCAGAAATAATATGAACTTAGAGAGGGTGGGGAGGGAAAGTGAAGTGTTACTGAATAGGGAAAACCCCCATAAATAATACAATATTTTCATTGAAGGTGTCTAAGGTGGTGTGTGTAGGGGGGGAGGGGGTGGGGGAGGGGGTGTTGAGGGGAGGGGCTTGGGAGGGGCTGAAGAGAAGAGAAAGCAAAAATAATAAAATAAATATTTGTCTATCTGGGGTGATGGTGGTTGTGATATAGGAGTGGGGAGGGTGTGGGGTTTATGGGGCAAATGACATTTACAGGCTTGCCATTGTTATTGGATTTATGCAGTGAGTTTCATTGAAAATATATGAAGATGCTTAAAAACAACTTTAACTGAAACTTTAAGTTGAAAAAGAAAATATCATCTGGCTAAAATGAAATAAAAAGTTATGAAACATGTGTCTGTACTTTTAAGTGATGACACTTGTCAAGCTCCTTTGACAGAGATATATGGCTAGAGGGTATTGAAATAAATAGACTTGCCAACAAATAAAATAAAATAAATTCTAAGTCGAAAATAGGCTACACATTTTTATACCCACCTTTTCTCAAAAAAAATCATGTATTCCTGTCTGTCCGTCCGTACGTCCGTACGTCCGTCCGTCTGACATTATTTTTGACTCCGCCCCAAAGTGCCCGCCCCAGGGGTCAAAAGGTCAAATACATTAAAGATTTAACTACACTATTATTTTTTATTATTTTTACATACAAATTGGTATTTATACCCATCTATATAAGATACACAACATATCAAACGTTTTAGCTCGACTGAGCAGAGATCAGCAGAGCTTATGCCGTGGTGCGGCGTCCGTCGTCCGTCCGTCTGTCCGTCTGTCCGTAAACTTTTATTTGTAGCGACAACTCCTCTGAAACTACTAGATGGATATTCATGAAACTTTACAGAAATGTTGCCCATAAAGTCTAGTTGATCCTAGCAAAAATTCATGTTGATGTGAAATCCAAGATGGCCGCCAAAGCTAAAAATAGAGTTTTAAAATACAAGTTTGTAGCGACTAATTCTTGAAAACTATAAGTGATATTGATATGGGACTTTTTCTAAAATAATCAGCATGACATGATGTTGATCCTTGTCAAAAATCGTTTTGATTCAACGTTAAACATGGTTGCCAGCGGCCATCTTTGTTTACATAGAGTTATATAGTAAAAACTTGTAGCGACTACTCCTCTGAAAATACTTGGCGGATTGTCATGAAACTTTACAGGAATGTTGTTCTTGATGTCTAATTGATCCTAGCAAAATTTCAGATCGGCCAGAAATTCAAGATGGCCGTCACAGCTAAAAATAGATTTTAAAAAAATAAGTTTGTAGCGACTACTTCTTGAAAACTATAAGTGATATTGATATGGGACTTTTTCTAAAATGATCAGCATGACATGATGTTGATCCTTGTGGAAAATTGTTTTGATTCGACGTTTAACATGGCTGCCAGTGGCCATTTTTGGCTACATAGAGTTATATAGTAAAAACTTGTAGCGAGTACTCCTCTGAAACTACTTGACGGATGTTCATGAAACTTCACAGGAATGTTACACTTGATGTCTAGTTGATTCAAGAAAAATTTCAGGTCGGCCGGAAATTCAAGATGGCCTACTTCTTCAAAACTATAAGAGATATTGATATGGGACTTTTTCTAAAATGATCAGTATGACATGATGTTGGTCCTTGTCGAAAATCGTTTTGATTTGACGTTAAACATAGCTGCCAGCGGCCATCTTTGTTTACATAGAGTTATATAATGAAAACTTGTAGCGACTACTCCTCTGAAACTACTTGACAGATTTTTATGAAACTTCACAGGAATGTTGCTCTTAATGTCTAATTGATCCTAGCAAAATTTCAGGTCGGCCGGAAATTCAAGATGGCCGCCACGGTTAAAAATAGATTTTCAAAAAACAAGTCTGTAGCGACTACTTCCTGAAATCAAAATCAATCAGAAGAGCTTCAAGGTCATTGACCTCTTGTTTTATTTCAACCTCCGATGTGCGACCGGGGGTTGTCGAATGTCATCGGGGCCGTGGTGGGGGAGGTCAAATCTTCTTTTTTTATATTATAAATTCAACCAAACTTTGTGTAGTACTTCAACACATCATAACGACGTGCAAGAGCAATATTATTGTTGACTCCGTCCCTAGGTGCCCGCCCCAGGGGTCAAAAGGTCAAATACATTAAAGATTTAACTACACTATTATTTTTTATTATTTTTACATACAAATTGGTATTTATACCCATCTATATAAGATACACAACATATCAAACGTTTTTTTATTTCAACCTCCGATATGCGACCGGGGGTTGTCGAATGTCATCGGGAACGTGGTTGGGGAGGTCAAATCTTCTTTTTTTTTATATTATGTCTTATAAATTCAACCAAACTTTGTGTAGTACTTCAACACATCATAACGACGTGCAAGAGCAACATTATTTTTGACTCCGTCTCAAGGTGCCCGCCCTAGGGGTCAAAAGGTAAAATACACTAAAGATTTAACTACAGTATTATTTTTTATTATTTTTACATACAAATTGGTAGTTATACCCATCTATATAAGATACATAACATATCAAACGTTTTTTTTATTTCAACCTTCGATGTGCGACCGGGGGTGATCATGCAGATCATGATTTCTTCTGTTTCCATAACCTTGTGTACAGGAGGAAGTTATTGCTGCTACTCTATAACCTCCCTCCTGCTGGCCAATGTTGACTTCCCAAACAAACGAGACACTTTATGTGCGCACCCAATAGTGCGAACGTGCAAAGAAACCATTTCCTATATTAAAATGCATTCACTCAAAAAACTATTTTCTTACGTATTGATACCAAGTTCAAGTTATTACGAGTACTTATTATTTAATTTGACTTCAAAGTTCAACATTTTGGTATCGATGGAGTTTCATTCGGAGCCCTTCGGCAATCTTCCGCTATGGGAATTACCGGTGATGATATAACAATAAACTGCTCAAAAAAACAAACCGCGACAGATAATGCTGGTTTGTACTTGTTTATTTACTGATGGTCACCATGTACGGTATACTAAATGATACATAAACTATATTCTTAGTGATTCGTTTTAACTTTTTATTCCCGTGCACTTTTTAAATAGTGATATATTCGGACTCAGTACATTGAGTGAAACGTAATTTTTCTGAGGACGTCTTTTCCGACTCCTGTTGCTAGGGAGATATGGTATTGTTTATCATGATGTATGGCATATACAAACTTTGGGGGTTGATTGGCATATTGCCAGGGATGTGCATGAGACTTTTGAGAATTTTGATGCAATATCGGAAAACGGAGCTAGGGGAGATAATACATGCATCTCTGACTTGCACTTCAAAAAGGTGGGAATCTGCGATGGCTCACCATCGACTACATTTAGTCTAAAATATAATACAAAAGTATTTATCCAGAAAAAGGGTCATAATTTTGCTAAAATGCAATACAGAGTTATGGAACATGTGTCTACTAGCATCCACCTTTACTGAAGTTGTATTAATAATTAACAAACATCGATTGAAATAAAGGACTTACCTAAAAACTTTAACCAGAATTTTTAAGTCGAAAAAAGAACATAACTTTGCTTAAATGCAATACAAAGTTAATATAGAACATGTGTCTACTAGTGCCCTTGATATTCCAAGCTTTACTGAAGTTTTGTTGATGTACGACTTTCAGTTTTTAAAATAAATGGACTTATCAAAAAAGAACTTAAACCAGAAATTCAAAGTAATAAAAGGGCCGTGCTTTTGCTTAAATGCCATACAGAGTTATGGAACATGTGTCTACCAGTGTCCTTGATGGTATTGATGACATATTTCAAATTTCACTGACCAGTGGTTGCTGAAATAACAGGACTTGGACAACAACTGAAAACCAACCTCGACGCAGACGTTGAGTAGACCTACAGTAGCTCTTCTTATTCTACGAATAGTAAAACTTAAAAAAAATATTCTGGCTTTCAAGCTGACGAAAAATAATAGTCTGGCCAGTGTATAAGGCGAAATAAAAATCCTGGCTTTAAAGAAATGAAAAAAATAAAATATTCCGGCTGAAAGGAAAATACAAGGCCCCCAATCCCCCACCACCGAACTCAAAATGGTCAGTCCCCAATTAATTACTAGCACTTATATTTGCAGCATTGATCTATTTTAATTCGAGGTTTGATCTAAAAAATAAAACATACAGCCTCGGACTTCATTTTTTTTCTCAGCCTCACCTGATAAAATGGATGGGATCAGGCGCTAACATGATGTTCTCAATTGATAATTTCCAACAACATTACTTACTATTACATGTATGTCAGACTTTTACCCACACTGGTGAGCGCAGAAAAGCGGTAAGACAGAAACATGCGAATCGGCAGCGTAGTTTCGACCATTTTATGTATTAGACACCGAGGGGTAATCGTCAACTGTTCACGTCGCGAGACGTAGAAAAGGGCTCATATCTACGTCGCATTGACCAATGAAACCTCAGTATGACAAAAATGGCATTTTAAACAAGGTAACCGTGTCTAAAGCTTATTTAATAAGTTTCAGATTGAAACAGCAGATAATAGCAATCATGAAAACATGTCTTTGAGAATCAAGTTAAGTTTACCATGTTTACCCTAGCCAAGAAGAGAATTATTTGAAACAGAGTTAAATGCTATGCATTTCTTTAATTGCGCCGCGAACAGTGTTTTAAAGTATGGTTTGTTAGTTTCAAGTTGATTCCAAGATTAATAATTATACTTAAACGTTATTATTTTACTAATGAAAGGTTCTATTTAGCATTAATAGTATTATTTGTTTTCTCTGCCGTTATAGTCTAAGTGTCTTGCCTACTTGTTTACTTACTTGCTTACTTACTTTCTTACATACTAAATTACTTACTAACTTACGCTTACTTACTAACTTACTTACTCTTACTTGTTTACTTACTAATTTACAACCTTACGTAGTGTTTGTGGTTGACTGTCGTCCGTGAATGCTACTTTTCCTGTTCGATTTTTATATCTATATTTACTTACTCTTACTTGTTTACTTACTTACTAACTACCTTTATTACTTACTTACTAACCTCCTTACTCTTACTTACTTACTTACTAACTTACTGACTAACTTACTTAACAACTTACTCTTACTTACTTACTAACTTTCTTACTAACTTATTCTTACTTACTTATTTACTAACTTACTTACTTACTTACTTACTATTCTTACTTACTTACTTGTTAACTTATTAACTTACTAACTTACTTACTTACTCTTACTTACTTGTTTACTTACTCACTAACATACTCTTATTACTTGCTTGCTTATTTTTTTACTTACCAACTTACTTCTTACTTGCTTGCTGACTTTCTGACTTTCTAACTAACTTACTTACTCTTACTCACTTACTTACTTACTTACTTTTATACTTCCTAAGTGATTTAGTCATGTGACACTTTCCACCATTTATCTTACGTAAACAATAGTGCTGTCTGTTACGTGGTTGGAAATCGAAAACGGTTTTATTTTTACAGTTTCAAATACACATGCTATATACTCATGGTTTAAACATGGTTTACAAAAAAATAAATATTCATTGAAACGATGTTGTCGTTCCGTCGTAATTGTTATGTTATTCTTACTGAATTAAACAGATTAAGGAAGCAGCTGAAAAATATGGCCAGCAAGCAATATCCGATGTTGTTGATTGGATTGTTTCACTTGATCCGGTAAGGCTTTATATTATCATTGTTCAAGTCACACTGTTGTATATTGTAGATTATTTCATTAGTCATGAAGAAACGTAATTGTTTGAAAAATGTTGATTGACATTGAATTAAAGATAAGCCGAATGTGTATACTACTTCTCAAACTGCATATTGAACGCATTAAATAAATGAAACATGAAATGTATATCCTCTAAAAACAAACTCATTTTTTAGAATGATATTATCGGACCCCCAGGATACGGAGCTGCACGGTTTGTCAGGAAAGATGCTACACTGGCGTATAAAATTCGTTTTGAAAACGACGAGAACGCAACCGCCCCGGCACAACGCGTGTATATAGAACACAAATACAGCACTCACATCGATCATCGCTCTTTTCTCATGGGCGATTTTGGATTTGGCAACTTGATTAAAACTGTTCCTTCTGGAACCAGACATTTCCAGGTAATGGCGATAGAAATACGCATTTTGTTCCCAACCACTGTTTCATAGAATATTACTTAATATTTACAACGACATTTCTTAATAATACTTGACTGTTTTTTCATGTATCTGTTAAGTGGTAAAATACATTTTCTACGTTTGAATTTACATTTTGAAATCAATTTCAATAGTATTTTTCTATGTGTACGCAGGCTGATTATTATTATATTTTAACTGTATCACTTTTCAAAACAAAACACAAAGAATCGATAGGATATCCGCCATTTTGTTTTTGTGAACAGGTGTGCGACACCTTGGAGGATCAGTGCACTGATATGTTTGTATATGGAGCCATTATATAGGCGCATGTCTACGGCGCGTTGACCAAACAAAACTGAAGACTTTTTTGCAGTATGATTATATATATTCTCCTACCATCATTGTATTTAATGTCCTTACAACAAAACTGAAAATAAATAAATAAATATAAAGCTATGCAAACATGATAGAAAATATATTGGTCGGAGTTTCAGGTTAAACGTACTAGTCACCGATATGTTTTATTGCCTGATCATTCAGTATAGCCCAGTTCGATATGTACACCCAAAATATATGTCTCCTTGAAATCTATTAAGCTTTTAGATAACAAACTCGTTATATACCCCCCGGCGGAATCCATGTGCAAGTGGCGCCCTCGCACCGAATTAATTCACTTGACATCGTATTAATTCTGTTCAGTATCGGTCATTTGTCTTTATTCAGCTGCTGAAGGCAGCTGACTCTTATATTGTCTATGGTTCACAGACTGTGACTCATGTAAGTGGCTATAAGCATGCTTTACAACTTGAATTCCTAGAGAACTCGTCTGAAAAACTTGAATGGTATAAACACATATTTTGCAATGTTGAAAGGTTACCATTTTACTTGCTGAAATGACGTTTTCGTAAACCAGTCTACTGAAATGTAGCATGTAATCATTACTATTATATGTATATTAGCAACGAAACATTCACAAGCCTCAATAGCGCAGTTGATCGAGGCGCCGTGTTAGTGCCTAGGAAGGTAGGATTCAAGCCTGCTGATTTCCCCCATTTTTTTTTAAATTGTCATTGTTTTTCATTATTGCTGATAGTAAGGTAGCAACAGTTTCTTTACATTTTTCACTTTGATAACGCAATCTTATAATTACACATGGTAGCAGTGAACAGTTTATATGTGTTGTAATGCACACTCTAACGCACACGTATCCCTTACAATTGTATTTATGTGCTGATGTGTACTTCTAGCACGTCGTGTTACAAGGTAACTGTAATCAATTTGTAAGGCCTGTCAAGGTATTTGAACAGAAAGAAGCGAGGTCGCCCACATTGAATTAAAAGGCTTGGTAGGAAGAACTGATGGTAAAAATCGGGAAGAATGTAAGAAAAAACGGTCGGGGCGTGTTTATGTCTCCGTGACAACATTTTCTTTTTTCAATATTGTTTTAACACCCGTGACTTGATATATTAATATGTTAACTTCTTGCCCTCGGCAGCTATTTTACGCTTGCGTAAAACCTTGCTTGTGTCAAATTGATTCTGCTGTCATTTAACTGAGTGCTTTAGTCTTGCATTAATTCAGTTTAAAATACATTGTTTCACGTATCGGTCAATGGACTGAGTTACCTTTAAATTGGTTCACATTCTCTTGCGTTGATTCATATTTTGGAGTAAACTGTTGAGAATTAAATTGAATCGTTTCAAGTTCGATTAGATGGTTTGAAAAATCACTCCGGGTTATTTCACAAATCTTAGGATTGTTTTAAGTTTGATTAGATGGTTTCAAAAAATGTAGTGGATCAATTAAAGTTTCATTGAATTAAATATAATGCCGGTGAATTAATTCACCTTTGACTAGATGATGTATTGAAATCTTACTTTTGGCGGTTAATGCCGCCCATAAAACTACATGATGCATTCAGCTATGAAGCACCTATAATATATAATGGTCTTACCTTTGCTACGTTTGAATTAAAATTGAAACAAACTAATACGAGGGTCATTCAATAAGTTCTGTCACTAACGCGTTTTAACAATTATGTGCTCGTTGTGAGTGGTGATGTTTGATACCAAATGAAAGAGAGTTTCAATACCATTCCATTGATGGTAAGATAAATGCTATATCTTTTGTGTGACGAAAGTTATGGAAAATTTAATACACATCACTCGTACATACTGAGGAATTTTCGTCCTGAGTTTTTTCAGGTATGTTAATTGTTACTTTTTGAAATGCTTGTTTCTCTTAAGTACTTGTCGAAGACCTTTGAAATTTCTCATACATTACCAGTCATATCTGTGCATTACACGATTTAGAATTTAAGCATGGTAGATGAAAAGGCATTGTCTTAGAAATTACATTTTAAGCTAACGTGTAAAATTAATTTAATGATAAATGGAAATTAAACGTAAGGGCAGTCTTCTGAAATAGCGTTTTTGGATGATCAATATTTTCACTAAACGTTGTACACAATTCTACAATAATGTGTTGAATTTGAAATTTAAACACTGAAAGAATAGGATTGGTAAAAAAATACGAAAACATATTAATACTATGAGAATAATTACGACATTTAAAAGATATTATAACATTTCCGTAAAAAAATGAAGAAAATAAGTGTTATTTCTGCTACAATTAAGGGATATGCATTCACTCATATCTGGTTTGCAGCAAGACCTTTCCGAATTCTCGACAATCATTTTCATGAATTATGGGCGAATAACAACAGATGGCGTACAAGAAAATTTAAAAGCATAGAATTATTCAAATATTTTTTAAAACGTTTTGTAACAAGGACATTTTCAGAGATGCCAGTATCCAAAAGGTGTAGTAGGGGGAGGTAATTAGGTGGTATAAATAAGCGGAAATTTTTCATTTTTGTTGTGGAATTTAAGAAAGCGAACCCAGTAGTACTAAAAATACACTACTTTATCTCAGTGTAATATCCAGTTCAAAGGATATATGCCTAGTGACAGAACTTTTTGAAGCACCCTCTTATAAAAGTAAATTGTGTATTGTTTATTTATTTTTTAAAATAGGTGTCTTTAAACGTTACTTCTGAGTTAGGTGTATATGTACGGGTGGTTGCTGGGCTTGACCAAGTGAATCAGATGGTTTTCTGGGAATTCCAAGCACTGGATCCAGAGACTGGTATTATGATTTTGTACTATTCTCTACAAATTTTGATAACGGTGGTCCTTTGGAAGCAAAAAACTCAACCAAGAGAATAAAGTATTGAGTCTGTTCATGAGAGGTAGTATAAGATGTAACACCTCTCACACTCCCTAGCACCAGCTTAAGCAGTATTCTACTTAAAAGCCTCATATATTAGGTTTGTTGGTTCCAAAGGAACAATAAAAATAACACTACTGATTTGTAGCACTGGGCGACTTTTACAAACCTGTATACTTGTATTTCATATAAAAAAAATAATATTTCTATAATAAATTAAATTCCCGTAGGTTATTTAATTACCGTTTACCGTTAATGCTTCAGATACAATTTGCATTGATTTTTCATTGAATTAGTAAAGCAGACTAACTGTTTGTTCATATATAGGGTTTATGAAATAATGCTTTACAATTTTGAGAAAGTTAACAAAACAAGTAGAATTCAAGGACATAAATACGTTCAACAGTTTTAAAAAAAGAGTTAATTTTCTTGTGTTAAAGGGGAAGCACCAACAAATCCCAGTGTTGGAATTTTACCACCAAACAACGGATCATCTGGACAGGGATACGTGACTTTCTCAATGAAACCGAAAAAAGACACACCTCATCTCGCAACCATACACACCAATGCCTCTATATACTTCGATGAGAATGAACCGATTGATGCCCCCGATGTATTCAATACAGTAAGCAGTGTCAATTATGTTGTTTACGCTGAATTAGGGCAATAAAGCACTAACTCATTCGCCTATTAGACTTGGACAATTATTTGAAATTGTAATATAAGAAAGATGTGAGATGCTCTGACCGATAAGTGGTTTATAGTACGGTATTTTTCGCAGAATGTCAGTTTAAGAGTTAAATCAGTATTCTTTCGTTTATTACCAAAGTAGAAATACAAACGCGAAAGATGACGAAATTTTGCTTGTATTACTTTTATAATTATTGAATTTCTTAACAAAAAAAAGTAGATATAAAAGTCGAACTTGAAATGTAGCATTCAAGGACCACAGTCAACCAAAAACACGCTTCAGATAAGATCTTTTTTTTTTCATTTAAAATATTTTGTTATGATTTCCTGGTTCAGCGCAAGGAAAGTCCCTTTAATGTTAAAATCATTTTAACGGTGAAGTTAAACTTGATCCTCAAATAAATTATGCATGCTATCTACATGTCTACATGACTTCCCTCCACAAAACCATGTATATATCGCTCTCCCCATTACTCTTTTACACATGTAGTCGCTCTTCTCCCTATCAGATTATCGTCAAACATAGCTGGTCAGTGACTTCTCTTGTTTCAACAGCAGAGATATGGAGAATCTTCTCACACAATTTCCGTTTACAGTTATAATAATTCCCAGAGAGATTAATGTAGTTTCCTATGCGAATTAAAACATAATTGCATACACCAGTGCTTTAAGACAGGTGACCGTTATAACAGGGAGACTACTAATTATCGAAACATGACCTTGGAGCAACATAATAATACAAACTGAAGTTGTAACAATCAATTTATTTTCAGTTTACTCGTAACATGTTTATTAAGTATTGTTGCGGTTATTTCTTTTATCAGATTGACGACACTGCACCTAGATCAGAGGTATCAGTAGTGAAAGAAACACTGACTTCGGGAAGTGTAACGCTTTCACTTAATTCTTCTGACTCCGGCGCTGGCGTCAAACATGTGGACCTGTTTCTTGAGCAAGGTAATATAAGCTTTTTATAGGATACAATATAAAAGGCAAAAAGAGAGTATTTATTTCTTTTTAAAAAAATATTTAAAAGAAGACGTACTAAACTCGAATTTACTCTTTTCTTTTATAAGATTTCAATCAGATCTTTAAGTTCTGAACTTCTTTAGTCATTGTATTTACATCGTGTTTGTTTTCTTTAGATAATGAATATCTTTTATTCCGTGGTGGGGTAAAAGAGACGACGGTTATATTGTCTTTGGAGCCGGGAAACGTGTATTCTATTGTCCCTATAGCTGAAGACCACGTTGGAAACAGACATATATTGGAAAATATTGCTCAGGAGTTTAAGATTGAAGTAGAATATGTTGCCGAGGCAGGTTAGTTTTGTGTTGTATTTTATCTAGATGTGCTTCTGTAAACATGTTTTTGGTGTCTTGTGTTTCACTGTCTAGAACCGCAAAAGGTATTGATTGCTACGAGACTTTCCTATTCCAGAATGATTGACAAGATATGTATTTCTGTCAGACCGTCTTTATTAACATAGATTGATAGAGAACCATTTATGATCGCAACCTTCCATAAACTTTGATGGGATATTCACCATCTTCATTGGACCGTTGCAGGTGATTTCAAGCTAAACATCCTGTAAATAATCCAAGATGACCGCAAAGGCTTAAATACACTAAAATAGACAGGTGTGTCATCGCTACATTTAGAAAATCGCAAAAGAAGTGGATATGATATTTTTACCAAAGTAATTGGCATGACATTCAGAGGGTCCAAAATCTAATGCTTTACTCAGAAATTAATTTCCACGTTGCTGCATATATATAGGATCTTACATGAGTATTCATTCATTATTGAATTTATTAAACGAGTATTATATCATCTTTGCTAATGAGTTTAATTAATTCAATAATGAATGAGAAGCAATGTTAGATTCTATTTATCACATAACTCACATATCGACTTTTATTGCATTTTGCCCGTCGCTTTAACACGCGAAACCGACATAAACCGTGGGAATCGGATCATAGTCATTATCGATTTTTTTTTGACAGAGCGTACTTGGCTAATTTGCATACTTATATGACTAGTGGTATATCGAAAATATAGAATGGTGTTATTCCACTCCCACACCGTAAGTTATGTGATAAAAAGACAAACATCCTTGGATCATTTAACAGATACCAGAATAGTGTTAAAATATATCTTACTTTGCAAACCGTAAAGTATTCTGTTCAAAATATCCAGTATTTAGCATAAGGTTGATCAATTTTTGATTTTCTCTAAATGTCCATCGTTTTTAGGGAATTTGACCATTTTACTTTGGTTTGTGAAATCGTGTACATGATCCATGTTTGACTCGTAAAACATCGTGACTTTCAAGGGACTTAAACGATTAGTTCAAAGATGGCGGCCAGCGGCTATATTTGTTCGCATGAATATAAAAGACAAAAAATATAAAAACTTATGCTTGCTGCTCTTCCTAAACAACATATTGATCTTAGTGCCATTCCACGTGAAAAAAAACGGGTACGATAGAGTAGATCCATAACGAAATTCAACTTCCTTTGAAATCCAAGACAGCCAACAATGCTTAAACTACACTAAACTATGAGAGTTTGTTATCGGTACTTCTCTACAACCGCTAGATATAGTGATATGATACCATCACCAAAATGATCAGCCAGCATGACAAATAGTTGGTTCAAACTGAAATTCTTAATCATATATATTTATTTTGACACATATACTATTTAGTTTATCATAAATGAACAACTACTTACCAAAAATATTCAGGTAAGTCCCCGAGGCTTAAAATGGGACTTAGTTAAAGGATGTTTTTTATATCAGACATTGTGCTTCCACCGTAGCTGCGAGAATTGTAGCTCTTATAGTATGTACCTACCATAGAGCTACGATGCCACCCTTTATAGAATACTTAGGTATCAGGGTCGACCCCATCAAGAGTGGTTTCTGCAGATAGCAAGCATTGCCTGCATAAACAACCGCCGTATGTTAATAGAGTAAACCTTAAATACCACGCATGCATGCATAAAACTCACCAAAGAAGAAGAATACCTATTTGATTCATGCATTTTCATACGTCCGTCCATGTTTTTAAGCAGATATTTTCTGGAATGTTTACATTTCGACATATCTCGCGCTGACACGTATTCCGTATTTGGAAACTTAAACCCGCCCACAGCTGACACAAATAGACAACGTTAACAGGAAAGCGGCATGGCGTGCGTATGGCGGGGTTTAGTTTCCAAATACGGAACGAGACGACATACGAGAAGGTTGGGGGTAAAAGCCGTACCGTACCGTACCATGCATTCCGAAATATAACGAAAATAGCAGGTATACCGAAAGAAGTAATGAATAGTTTGGCTTAGTGCAACGAAACTAAAGGAGAGTATCAGTATAAGTGGACATCACATGAGAAGATTGGGGGTAAAAGCCGTGTCGTACCGTACCATGCATTCCAAAATAGCAGGTGTGCGTGGTACGGATAATGCCGAAAGAAGTTATGAATAGTTTGACTTAGTGTAACGAAACTAAAGGAGGGTATTAGTATAAGTGGACGAAACTAAAGGAGAGTATCTGTATAAGTGGATGTATACACAAGTCTATCATATACATCACATTAAATAGGGTACACATAGGTTTCACTATTTTAATGCTACTGGGAATATGGCTGCTTACCACAACTCCATCTTCAGATCATTATTTCACATTTGCATATTACCTACTTTTCACGTTCGAATGACTTGACAGTTTCTTTGTTTGATTCAGTTTCTTCTAGCTCTTATATTTTCCTAACATTCAAGTAGCGATACATATGTTCTAAGTAACACATATTTCCTATGCCAGCAAATGTATATAAAATAAATACCTCAGATTTTCTTATTTATAGTTGCGTTAATGTTATTTTAAATTATTAAAGGGTCAATACGATTGATTTATATAATTTAATAATAAATATTTTGCAGTGTAAGACGGATCTGATATTATTTTCAGAATATACATATTATTTCAATGAAAGCGTGTACAACCTTGGAAAAACTGAATGTGACTAAATCATATCATTTAGTATAGCCCTAGTGCTAATTCCGAAATGGGAGTAGTTTATGTTGTCGCTCGTTGTAAAAATAGATGTTATCGGTAATTAAACCAACTAGTTGTACGGTGGATATCGAGTTAATGGATGACTTATACGTAAAATATATTTTTTATTTAATCGGTTTTATAGCTTTAACTCAGTCGATACAATGTATGGAGGCTCCTTTGTAAAATGTTTTTGTATGAATGAATTAAATGAATTGTATTTGATATAGTGTCGTGTAAAACATTGTAACGCCTGTTCTGATTTAAGGTGTTTGTAACTGTTCCGGCCGTGGCAACTGCTCGGTTAGCTCGACGATTTGCATTTGCTACGAAGGTTACTATGGAGAATGGTGTAATACAAGTAAGTTTAATCGTTAATTGTGTAATGCATCATTCATACCTGTTTTGCATTGGTGTTGTACCAGTGTTGTACCAGTGTTGTACCAATTTTAAACAACTTAAATACATGTATAACATTCAACACCAACTCGTTATGTTTATATTCTATTCAGCAACGTTTCGGCGCAGTGCCTTTATCAAGATGAGTATGAAAACCTTAAATAAAACCCTAAATGTACATTCAAAGATTTAGTTAATTCAAATCAATAGTTTAAATCGGTCGAGTTTTATTGTTCCACGACCGTGTTTTTTGACATCGGCATAACTTCTCGTCAGTGACCTGACCACCTGATCCAATTAACTTCACATATACAGCAGACAATAAGTGTGTACTATTTACATTTTTACATTGTGCAACACAAGGTTAATATCATATTTAGTATTTTTTTTTAATGAAACTCATTGTATGGTGTGTTACTCTTAGCATGCTTTTAAACGTTTATACGGGGCTGTATTTCATTCATTCAAAGCTGAACGTCCACTGGAACCTCCCGTACTGTAAGTAACATATTTAGTAAATTTATTAAATGAAACTCATTGTATGGTGTGTAACTCTTAGTATGCTTTTATAAGTTTATACATGCGTGTATTTCATTCTTTCAAAGCTGAACGTCCACTGGAACCTCCCGTACTTGAGCTGAGAACCTCTTCAGGACCTTCATCAGAGCCCATACCACTGTATATATCCGCCCGTAATGTGTCAGGGTCGATCGAATCGATGACAATCAGTGTCAAAGGTTTTCCAGAAGATACGGTTTTTTCCAAAGGAAATATGAGAGAAAATAATACACTCGTTCTTCTGTCTGACGAATTCGGTACCATTAATATGACAACTCCTGAGAAGTTTAGCGGAAACGTAACATTAAACATCGAAGTTACACAGACATTGCAGATACGGAAAATATCCAGAAATGGTTTATTGTTGGTACGGATTTATCCAGACATCAGCGACGTCTTGATACAAGTATATGGGTGTTTAAAGGAAGTTGACAATGAAACAGTTGCTGAGCTCAGTGTAACACTTTTGACTGATAATTCTCCAACACCAGTTTCGTATACTATCATGGTGACTCTACCCAGCTGGACATCCATGAGCACAGGGACCTTCTTGGGGGATGGTGTATATAAAATTGAAGATACCTCATCTAAACACTTGGTTTATCTACATGGGCATTCTGAACCATTTAACGGTACAATAGCTGTGTCAATAGAGCAGTCAGCAGACATTTTAAAGAGTCAGTTTAGTATTTCTGACTTTTGTTCACAAGGTAATTGTTTGTTCGTAATCCTACTACCACTTCAATTTAATTTAATTTTAAATATATAATTAAAAGAACACACGACGGAAATTGTTTAAATATATTAGGTTAAGACTGTTTTTCATAAGAACAAGTTACACATATTGTTTTTGTTTTATATTCAATGGTCACACGTCACATTTTGCTCTAGTAATCAAGCATTATCTTTAGCAGCTCAGTTTATGCATTAAGTGGTCCCGACCTAATTCCATTAAGCGATGGAATAGCTTGTATTAGCAGGATTTTGTAACGACCATTTCGACAATAAAACATGTTTAAAAACGTTTTTTACTGGGAAAATGTGACCTTTGTAAAATTACCTACTAAATGTTTTAATTTTAAAATATACAAACATTTAAAGCCAAAATTAAGGTTTTATTTCATACCCAGCCAACCCCGTTTGCGCTTCTTGGCGAAGGGGTTGGATGGGGTATGAAAGTTAATACTCGAACCACGTAATGTTTGCAGTATTATCTGCTTGCATATATTTCAACATAAGAGATAACAATAGGAGTGTTCAGTTTGTCTTCGCTAATCTACATTAATTTTAAATGTATTATTGATACAATATAATCAACAATACGTAATCGCAAAATCAATTTAATTTGAAGCTTTCAAATAATTATTTAAAAAGTATAAACGCTTAGTACTGGTTTGCAAATAGGTCATTTATGTACAAAAAAACAAACGTGACGCCACCAGTTTAAAACAAATTAAGACTTTCATGTGATCCGTTACACTATTTTAAAAATATATCAAATAGTTTAACGTTCTGTACAATTATAAATATCGCAATTCTACTGACAGTTTTGATTAACGCATGTATGGCTGTATTGTTTTTTTGATATTTCATGAAAGGATGCATTGGATTATATTACGGAGTCAACTGTTCGATGAAATGCCTTTGTAATGATGAACATTATGCTAGCTGCAACAGTATCAATGGAAACTGCTCGTGCATAGAAGGGTGGACTGGTGCTCAGTGTGACGTTGACATAGACGAGTGTGCTCTGAACAAGTCTATTTGCATTGACCAAGCCAATACTGACTGTCAGAATAAATATGATGGCTTCGACTGTCTTTGTTTGGTTGGGTATTATCTCGTAAATGGAACTTGTGTTGGTAAGCAATATACATATATATTAATACATATGTTAATAAAAGAAATGGATGTCATTGCGTTTGGGTCATGTGGTTTGTATAGGACCATTGCTAGAGCTTCCGTGATCGAGGGGTTTCCGACTTTGCGTTGTAAACCTTCTCGCTTCTCACCGCTGGAGGTTCGAATCCCACTTTGAGCTCGACTTATGAACAGTCTCAATCAAACCGAGACTGCAATATTTCGTATGTGTCGTGCTCGGCCGTTTCCAAAGGTCCATTATCATACTCTTTTTTTGTAAGTGAGAAAATGTCGATTCTTACGGATACAGGGAGGTACTGGTTATACCCAGGAATAAGTTGTTTGTCTGACTCCACCAAAAATTGACTGTCATATATAGCCTAAAATTGGCTGCACAATGACGTCAAAAACCAAGCAAACAAGGACCATTTTTTCATTTTGAAAAGCATACAAATATCAATCCAATACTATAATTGCATTTAAAATAACTGTTTACGGTTACGCTCGTTTATATAGTTTGAAAGCTATCAGCCGAGAGTCCCAATGCCTCAAATGAAATATAATCTAATTGAAACGTTGCTATTCTGTATGTTGAGCTATCCCGAATGTGCCGATGCAGTGAGGACAGATATGTCGACACAAACTAACTTTAGCAGTATGATATGTGTATTTGATTTTGCTCTAGCATCTGAACAATATTAATAACAGTGCAAACAAATTCAAAGATTGCATAAAAAGAACATAGGCGTTAGAACAATAACACAATGTTTCTTATAATTGCAAAATGTACAAATATGATTGTCTATCGACAGACTACATTACTTAAAGCTGACAACCGAGACACCAACACATATGACGAGTGATGAAACATTAGCATAACCGTAATGGTAAACATACGCTATTCAGCGCTGTGTTGACTGTTAAATTCAGTTGATCCAATTAAAAATATAAATGTTTTATTTAGAAAACCAAGCTGTTGAAACCACGACGACAGATCCAGACGAAAAGAAAGGTAAAATAATTATAATGAATGCACGAACAGGCACACCTAATATTAATCAGAAAAACTTGTGACCGTCTGCTGTTTTTTCACCCGATCCCTGTCGCATTGGTACATTTTCATCTACATATAACTACTTTTCACGTTTATCCATTCTGAATCAGGTGAAATGGTGCATATTCACTGCCCATACAAGAACGTCAAAAATACGTTCAAACAAGAACGTCAAAACTACGTTCATTGTTGTCTAAACAGTGAGGGTGCCAGTGGATATTATCAACCCGAGAATGGAATGTCGACCGAGGCGATGAGATATTTATTTTACTATACCAAACAAATACTCCTAATTAAATATACTATAAACTTGATAATGAAGAAAAAATTGTTGTTATTGAAAAAATCTGTTTTTAGAACTGAGCTTTTCAAAAAGCCAGAGGGATGATATTTAGCGCTATCACCCGCTATGACGCGTTGAGGGTGAAAGCGCGAAATATCAACCAGGCAGGGTATGGGGATTTTACATGGAGTGTTTACAGTGAGGGATAATAATCTATGATGACGTCTAGCTGAAAACTAAAACGAATGGTAACTATATCTCGTAGATATGCTTGTAGAGGCGGCTTTACATCGTCTTCTGTGAATGCTACTAAAATTGCTTTGAGATATTTTATTAATTTTCATGCATGTTCCTTTGGTAAAATTGTGTTGCTGTCAATCAATTCTGTAAAATTAACTTAATCTAATGTCCTATAATATCAACCTATGTCATTCGATTTCATGCATAAATTAATATTAATAATGATTGGTTTAAACGTATTTTATTGCCAAATATACAAACAGGTCGGGCCACAAATTCTTACAATGTTAGTTACGGCCCTTTTAACAACATAGATTACGGTTTACATTAATAATGATTCAAACCGGTTCAAATTTCTATTTTGCCAAGTTAACGTATTTTCGCCACTTTGTAGAGAGTCACCTTGTTAATCCCCCAACATTTACTGCCAGGGTAGTAAATATTTGTAGGAGGGGCCTATTAAATTACCACTGCTGCATACAGCCTGTCAACTAAAATAGCTGATGTAAACATTGTCCAACATATGGGGAAGCAGCCGACTCTATATTTGAATTGAATCAGAATAATATTTTACAAATGAACATTGAAACTTTTCCTATACAGTTATAACCGCACAAAATCAAGATTTGGTGCCTTTTGGAAGGTCTGTTGACAACCCGGTTTAAATTGTGATGCTTACATTGTCTGGGTTTGATGATAATACAGAGTAGTTCTAAGTCGTATGCTGCAGCATGCTTGCTGATAAACTCAGCCATGTGGGAAATGTTAACATTCTGTATTAGCAAAAGTCATAACCTCATAGGCTCCTCCCGGCAAATTCAAATTGTTTGACAGTTGGTTTAAATTATTTTTTGAAACTATACTTTGCAAATGATTGTTTGAAAAAACAATTACACCAATTGATTTAACACGTTTAAATGTGTATTTGTGCAACTTTTCATAATTTTTTTTACAGTAGTTTATTTAAAATTTTGAAAAAGGAACATCTGATGGAAAAATGCATAATTTATATAGAAACCTGCCCCAGCGCCATCTTCTGGCTTTTATATGGCATTTGGGGCTTTAAGTTATTACCGAATTTGAATTGTGTTATGTTCAGTACTAAACTTCAGCATTGTATAACATGTAAGTTGCGCTGAGGTATACACGTTTGTGGAATATGAAGTACTTGTATTTGTTGCATAAAGCTTCCCGTAAAATGCATATATGCCATATTTCTTTTTCCAAGGTGAGAAGATAACGAATGTGGAGATACGCATTGACATAGAAATACCTTCAGCAGATAACCTTAACACTTCAATAACGTCCGATAAATATAAACGTGAAGCTTCCGGTTTGGTAAGTAATATACTGACTTCTTGTCGGATTAATAATTATCTTCAACTATGTAATTCTGCTGTTAACTCTGTAGTAGTCTATTTATCTGCAAGACAGATGTTAATATTTTAAAAAGACTCAATAAAACCGAGTCTGCTACTTTATTATCTTGGTTGTGTTTGTTGCTTTTAAAGGACCTCCCTTATCAGTATTTATTAAAAACAATTATACTAGATTACTACGTGATGGTTAGTTAGCTTAAAGTAGCTATCCCGCCAACAACTGAAATATAACAAGACATGTACATCATCTATTAAGCTACTGTCGACAAGGTATATAAATAAAATACTTATTTTGAGAATCCAAACTCTATAGCCACAATATGAACCGTTTTAACCAGTCAAGCCAAACCTCAAAACTGGAGCGTCTTATTAAGAGTTACCAACCCATGATTCATTTTACGCATATTCAATTACGGGTATTTTAAAAACCCTTGAATAAACCTATACCTTAAATCGGCACATATACGCTGTTATATGACCTCAACACGTGGCTAGAATTTTGATAAACGGTTTTGTAGTACAATTTTGCCGTTATTTGGAGGATTAGTTTCTTTAACCACATGAGGTAATACATATTACCAATAATTATTTTAAAACTAGCGTATTATTGCATTAAAAAAACGTCACATGTACAGCAACCCAGCAATAAAAGCTTTTGTTTCATCGTGGTTTAGTTTAAACATACAGAAATTAATGCATACAAAAGAGTTGTCTATTTTGTTATAAGGAAATATAAAAATATCGGACAGGGAAAGCAGCATTCAAGGACGACAGTCAACCACAAAACATAAAAACAAACACGCAAACAGACAAACGAGAAGGCAAACGTAATACAAAATGCAAACGACATCACAAACACAAAAGGGTTGACAATATAAACTTGTTTTTCTTTCGTGTTTTTTTATTTGCATTTTAGAAAAGCTTCTTATGACTCTATTTCTGAATTTCACTTATGTAATTACTTCTTAGCTGCATGTGTATAAGGTGTTTTAATAAGCAATAAGCAATTAACATGGATGACGTAAAATGTAAAATATGTTATGAGGTGGCGTTGATTCCATGGAAATGAACGTTCCTTATTCTTTTAATTGTATGAATAAGCAGCATAAATGTCGGATATGGATAACAGTATACATATTATTAATCATGAAAAAACTATGTAATGTAAATATTATTTCATAAAACATACATTGACAATATAAGTATTGTGTTTACTCGGATGTATTTAGTTTGTAAATGTGTCATAATTGTGTTGCCTGCATACTCGTTGTATGGAGAATAAAGAACGTTATGTGATTTACATTTATCTACAGCTAAATACTTACTACAACAGAGCTATGGGCACTGCTTTCTTACGAGTTGATATTCTATCTCTAAGGTAAATAACTTTTTTTTTGCTGTAACTGAACATGCTGATTTATGCTAATTTAGGCTAATCAAAGGTGAAAGAGGGTCAGTCTTTTTTTCTTGCGCAAGAAGTATCAAAATACAAGTCCTGTTTCAAATATTGGAACATTGTGGACCTACGGTGGCATTGCGTTTGAGTGCTATGGTTTATATATTTTTCTAATTTTTGTACGTCATTTATGATTATTGCACTGATTCTTTTGAAAATTAGTATAATGAATATAATCAAAAAAGAGTATGAAATGAGAAATTTTGAAATCGCCGAACACGATCAACAAATAAATAAATATTGCAGTCTCGATTTGATTGAGACTTTTCTTGAGCGATAGTGGAAAATGCTTGCTACCTTTCACGAACTCTAGCCGTCCACGTTCACGAACTTGAGCAGAATCAGTTTGCGACGGTCTTATGTTTGAAATAGTTTGTTTTCCTTTAATAATAGGCCTGTTCAATTTGAAATGTTTGTCTGCAGCCAGTTTGTCATTTGTCTTCTAAGGAACTCTGAAATTCGGGAAAATGGTATACAGACGTCTTAGCCTGTCTCGAGTTCCTAACTTATTCCCAATATCTTTATTTTTACTTTTCTGACAACTTCCATCGGGGTCATCCTAGTTCAGTGAGCGCATGTCCAATTCAATAGAGGTTTCAGTTATCCCGTATACCGTGTATATTATGATGATTGTTTATAAAATGATAATTACCCTCTACAGATCTGGGAGTTTGATAGTCAACCACAACGTCGTTACACAAAATACGGACGATGCATCCCAACAACTAGTGCTTGCAATTCATGGCTTGACTAAGGACAACAACCTTCAATTCTTGGGTATCAACATTACGATCACAGAAGTTATTATAGAGGACGTAAAAGGTAAACACTTCAATGTACAGAAGAAAAGTTACACGCCTTTATATACTTATATTATTATATATGTATAAACCGTCGTGTAATGGAAGACATATGTTGTGCTGTTTAAAAAATAAGTTTTGAGGTTTTTATTGTGTTTTTATTTATTTTGGGTTTCATAGTTTACATTAAGTATGTTCTTACCATATTGGTATATGTTCATAATTATTGAACTTGTTATTACAACATGTAGTGGTCCTATACTTATGAACTGCCATCTCAGAAACTGTCTAGTAAATGATACTGCTGCTGCAAAAACAAAACAAAAAAAACAACAAAAACAAAACATAAACAAAAACCTTTCGCCACTGCCCCGTTCCATCCTTGCAACTGTTGTTTGTTTTGAATGGTTATCGTTTTGATTGACGGTGTTCTGTGACAGCTACATGTCCTGTTTGATTGTTATACCTACTTATATCTGTATTCTAGTAAATAAGGATGACAAAGACCCGCAGATAAGTCTGTGTAGGAGTTATGCAGTCATCAACCCATGTGATCACAATTCATCATGTGTTCTAGTTGATAACATCCCAACATGCAGGTTTGTAAAGTAAACTGCTAAACAAACTATTTATTATCATATACAATTGATTGCAGGGCTCAATAAATATAATTCACATTTTGGTTAGAAGCAAGCATTTTGTATTTGTAATTGTACAATAGTAGATTACTTGTTCTATACTGTATATATGTTTTAAGAAAATTATCAATCAAACAAATACATCTTCCAAACGCTTTCAACTTTAAACAGTCTTCATCATGGAAAAAACGCTTTCAGATTAAAACAGTCTTCATCACGGAAAATACACAGATTATTATCAAACAAAAACATAACTTTATAGAACTAAAGAAAGTGGCAAAAATACGAATAAAATATCTGTATAAAAAGTGGGTGAGAGGAGAATGCAATGCCCATTGGATGAATGCAGTTCCCTACTAACTGCCCTATCTTGCTAACAAGTGTTAACTACCTTCATTCCTGAACAATGACATTGTCTGTGCATGTTTGTTTATAACAATCCACAATAAATTAAAACCCTTTAATGAAAATGAACACGTAATTTTAGACATGACATATTGTTTGAACGATAACGAAATGGAAAAATAGTTTATATGTTAAAAAAATATCAGTTTGAGAATGATTGTGTTAATTCTTGTATTTTAAAAGTAATTTTACTTTCATTTTATTATTTTTTTTATAGAAAAAATGCACGACCGAATTAATATTTGTTAGAATCTCTACTGAACCTCGCTGGCCTTTTCAGCTGGGGCATATTTTTCATGACTTTCAAGAAATTGTCGAGCGAATATCCCAATGAAAATATACGCCGGACTGAATTGTTAACTTTTGCGACTTGAATGTCAAATCCTCGAATAGTTCTTTGGTTGTTTATTGTTTGTTTTATTTATTTGATTTTGTTGAGAAATTTAGAAAGCTTACTACTTATTTCAACTTGTGATTTAAATTTTAAGGTTTATTACATAAATTACCGTGTGTGGGAAGACCGAAGAAATAACGACGTCATCTTATGGCAAAGATATATTATGACATAACTTGGGAAAGGAGTGTAATAAGCAATGGCATAAAAATCATAATATACCAATGTAATAAATATGCAAAAGAAGGCCAAATTATCGCTCGTTCTTTTCCGTTCATCTCGGTATGCAATCGAAATTGCCTCGTCAATTTTCGTAACCGATAAAGCTACCGGATTACGGAAATCGACGAAGACATTCCGATTGCTTGGTGTGGTATGTAAAGACTCAAGCATCATACGACGTTATGCTACGACAACGATATATAAAGTCAGCTTCATTAATAAATGTACGCTATGCGGCATTGTTGGAGTTGTGTGATAAAAAGAATCTAACATTCATACCTATCTAATATTGAATTTACTAAACTCTGTGGATACAACTGATAGTATGCCAAATAAAGCCTCAGAGCATATGCTTTTATCCAACTCGTTTAATACATTCACTGAATATTAAACAGGTGCCATGTAAGCTTCTCTGTATATTCTATGATATGACAGTCTTACTGTCAAGGCAACTGCAAAAGCATATTTTGAGGAATGAACAGATATTAGACGGGGATAGTGTTTGTTCTAACGCACTGCCAAAAAGCCTGCAATCCGATTTGCTGACGTTCAAATATTTACGACTATTAAATAGTGCATACCCCGTCATGTGACGTTCAACCATCAAAACGTCATTACGTTTGATTCCATTGCGTTTGTGAGTAAGTTTGCCTCACACAATAAAATGCGTTAGAAACGGGTTAATCAGTATTGAAATTTTGAATTTTGCGACAGTATGTTTAACGGTCGCAAATCGTATTAAATGGCTCCTCTAACGAGTCGCTATTCAACAAAGATTTGCCATTAAACGACCGATATACCGTCGTAAAATTCAAAATTTCAATACAGTTAACTCTATATTCTTAAGTAGTTACACACAGCTGGTACTTCTTTTTTCTTTAATTACAGAGTTACGCCCACAGAGGAGGGAACTGGCGGTAAATATAAATGTCTATATCACATATGTTATTTCTTATTTATTTTGCTGAATTTTGTGAGGTTACAAAATAATTACTATGAACAAGTACATTTTAAATGCAGCGGTTCACTTTTATGAATATCCACTTGAACAGCAATTAAAGAAAGTACGTGCTGCTATCAGTCGTAAAACTGCATACGTATAAACCTTCCCATATCGACTGTGCTGTGATTGGCTAATAGCACTTGAGGTAAGTTTGAGTTTGACTTTTAAAGCCGACAAAAGCATATATTTTTAGGATATAGCATATATTTTTTTATAAGTAATGGATTGTTTTTTTATTTTACGGAATAAATTATCCGTGTATTCAATGTGTAACCAAGTTTCAGTTCAATCAGGTACTGGATATGACATGTTCATGTTTTCTACGCCTACAATGCGTATAGCCAGTGTAGAGAACGTTGGAGACAGGTGATTTGAATGATTTTTTAAATTTACAGTCGTTATTGACAAGGTATTTGTCTCGTTCAGAATGAAATTTGGTTGATTTATTGATTGTTATTATTGAGATATTAAAGGTAATGCTGCTAGTGCGTTAGCTGTTTCGTTCAGTATATATATAACTATATATATATATATAGTTGCAATATTTTAAGGGAAAGTTGCATTATTCTCAAACAAGTTTTGTGCGCATATAAAATCGATTTAAGCTAACCAGTAGGCCTTATTGCCTACTGACCGTTCAAAGTCGGTAACCCTGTCTTCACCACCCTTTCTGTTGTTTTTTGTCTCTTTCATTGTAGTTTCAAGTCCTTGTTTGCAGTACACTGCGGACCTACGATGCCACCTACGTTCGGACGCTGTGGTTTCTATAGGACCCTATATATCATTTTAAATAAAAGGGCTCTAAAAATGTCGAAACAAGCTAAAAATGAAATAAAAATACAAGCGATATGATATATTCAAAATTTGCAAAGTAGTTTAAATGAAGACGGCCATCTTGGAATGATGACCTCATCAAGCTCTTTTACCATAAATGGAGTCTAGATACAAATCGTTTAAAGCAAAAACAATCAGCAATTGTATTAAAAAATATCAAATACTGTCAAATCCATATGCAATGAATGCAAATTTTATGATTTAAACTTCATTTGAAATAATTGTGTTTGCTTTCAATGACTCATCAAAATGACATATATGTTAAAAAGGATTGATTACCTCTTTATTCCAAGATCGACGCCTCTATTAATGTTATTTTTTGTTTGTGCAATTTCTCAACCCCCCCCCCCCATTTTTTAGTTGTTTGAAATAAAACATGTTTGAGAATTTTTGCAACAACTCCTTTAATGACATACGATAACTGATTATTTTATAATGTCAATTTAACTCATGAAACAGTATCTGACCTGCGCCTTTTTGTTTGTTTCAGTATCTTTACAAACCGTTTTGGTAATAGCGATCTCTGGATCGGCGGCACTTCTGTTACTGATACTCGTGGTAGGGATAATAATTGCCGTCCGAAGGAGAAACAAAAAACGTCCCCGAGATGCCAACAATCCAGAATATACCGAAACTGCAGATAGTACACATGTCCATCGTTCACGTCAAGCAGCATACCGCAATCCCGCATATATCGAAGTTGATGATTTTAAATCATAAACGGCGCAAGAAGATATCGGAGACAGAGAGGGATTATTTTGAGCACGTTTATGAATATAATGCTTTTGCTCTTAGACAATTTCTTTTTTGTTGAACATTTTATGCAAGCTTGTTAGATTTGCGAAACTCGTTGAACACTGTTTTCAGCGAAACATGTTTAACTTTTTGTTTATTTTTAAATCGCTCGTGTAAAATGGATTAAAGTTAACATTAGTTATATGCAATATATGTGTTTAGGAAATATGTATTACAATATAATTATGCAGTACCGCATATACACCCGGATCCTCTAAGGTGTACGGTAATTTCCATTTTCAATTGACAATACGTACATTATTGTTTTTAGAACAGACCTAATAATAAATAGATTGGACACTACGAAAATTATCTAAATTTCACGTGACACAGTGCGAACATTTTTACAAATTATTTCCCAACTTTAAACAAACATATCATGAAGAGTTTTATAGATACAAGTTTTATTCATGCCAAATCCCATCACAAATTTAATTTTCGTTCCAATCGTTGTATTTTTCTTACTCTTACATTTAGAGCAAAAAAGGAGTTTGACGAAAACTTTGACTATGTCAAAACCGTGATTTTCAAGAGTAAAGCGAAAAATTATGACATTTTTAACTTTAAACATATTTTTATACAATTTTTTATTTTCAAAATAAATATAAATTATCATAATCGCATTTTGCTTTTCACAATGAATCTTTTGAATGTATTCTCATCAAACTCAGTGAACAATTGAGATAGGAGATAGAAGGAAAAGTTAAGGTGGCACGTGATATTTTGGTTGCTTTATTGGTTAAGATAGGAAGTTTCCTATCTGTTTATTAATATGTCTGTGTTTTTAGCAATTATAAATAATTTTAACAAATACAAGTATTCATAAAGATGTTCCTATACAGCTATACATGATCACCTTTGCGTTGCACTTTTATTGAAATTATTAATTAACTACTTAATATCTGCCGTGGTTTGGAGGAAACTGCACGCATCATATGGTAAAAACAAGGCCAATATGGACAGAAACTCGGCCAAAATGAGAAAACTCGGCCAATATGAAATTCTAGCAATCTGATTGGATAAGCCAACAAGGCCAATATGACCAAGGCTTTGTTCTCTTTAAGGACGCCATTTTGAATTTTGAAAAACACAACGTCGTAGCTTTTCGATGATAATTCGCCTTTGTAATGTAGACAATCAAAATAATTAAGGTTTGATTATTTGTAAATTCGGTTACATCGACTTCGTTGAAATATAGGTATTATCACATTTGCGTGTGATTTTCCCACTCGCCGTCGATCGGTAACAGGAGAGAATTTATTTGAATCAGATACTTGTTATTAAATGTTATATGAACATATACCTCTTGTTTTTTCTTACCTGTAAATGATATTTAAAACATAGGAAATAAGAGAGATATTAAGTAGTTAATTAATAAAAACGTCATTAATTTAATGTTTTCATATTGGCCCAGTTATTGGTCCTCGGACTGTCATATTGGCCCGCGGCCTTCGGCCTTGTGTCAATATGACAGTCCTTGTACCAATAACTGGGCCAATATGAAAACACTAAATAATAACATCATATTAATATTATTTTATTTGATGACGTAGAAAACTTTGAACAGGTAAATTACTCCACATGTAAATGTATTTATCAATTATCTTGCAATAGTTGTGAGGCTATACAATTAAGATTGACCTCATTTCCCCGTGCAGTCACGCAGTGGTAAAAGTAGTATATACGTCATGCAAATAAGAACTTATTTTGGCATACAACTTAGTAGCGGTTTCAGTATATGTTTCTCTCCGAGACTATCAAGAAATGTTCATATGATGTTTAAGAGTTAAATGTGTTAATTTAAAATACTACAAAGAGGGTGGCCATTCACCTTTAAACCTCCAACGGCCGTTTTGCCACGGACCGTTTCAAGGCGGTACTACTGTTGTCAATTTTATTATGTTTATGGTGTCGCATTGCCTGTATCTATACTTGTAATTGTTGGTGGTTGTGAATGCGTGTGTTTGGTTGACTGCGGAATGCGTGTGTTTGGTTTACTGCGGAATGCGTGTGTTTGGTTGACTGCGGAATGCGTGTGTTTGGTTGACTGCGGAATGCGTGTGTTTGGTTGACTGCGGAATTCGTGTGTTTGGTTGACTGCGGTATGCGTGTGTTTGGTTGACTGTGGAATGCGTGTGTTGGTTGACTGCGGAATGCGTGTGTTTGGTTGACTGCGGTATGCGTGTGTTTGGTTGACTGCGGAATACGTGTGTTTGGTTGACTGCGGAATGCGGAATGCGTGTGTTTGTTTGACTGCGGAATGCGTGTGTTTGGTTGACTGCGGAATGCGTGTGTTTGGTTGACTGCGGTATGCGTGTGTTTGGTTGACTGCGGAATGCGTGTGTTTTGTTGACTGCGGTATGTGTGTGTGTTTAGTTGACTGCGGAATGCGTGTGTTTGGTTGACTGCGGGATTCGTGTGTTTGGTTGACTGCGGTATGCGTGTGTTTGGTTGACTGCGGAATGCGTGTGTTTAGTTGACTGCGGTATGCGTGTGTTTAGTTGACTGCGGTATGCGTGTGTTTGGTTGACTGCGGAATGCGTGTGTTGGTTGACTGCGGAATGCGTGTGTTTAGTTAACTGTGGTATGCGTGTGTTTGGTTGACTGCGGAATGCGTGTGTTTGGTTGACTGCGGAATGCGTATGTTTGGTTGACTGCGGTATACGTGTGTTTGGTTGACTGCGGTATGCGTGTGTTTGGTTGACTGCTGAATGCGTGTGTTTGGTTGACTGCGTTCTGTGAATGCTACATATCCTTGTCAACTGTTGTATTTACAGGGGCGTAGCGTGGCCTGTTTTCAATACTCCTAATACAATGTACAAAGCCCTTACACCCTTACACCACCCCCTCTGCTTTTTATTGCGTTTTTCATCTTTTTAGATTTTTTATTTTTGTGTTTTTATTTTTCCAAGTTACTCCCGGGAGTAAAGGTATACGGCCCTGATTTACTTATAATCTGTGTGTATTACAAACTGAAGATATACTTTAAAGGTATCATATACATGTACATAACATTTGTGTCATACATATTTTATTTTGGGAACATATTACAACATTACATCATGATATTGAATGATTTGAGTTGTAAATACTATTTATAATAAAATGTTCAATTTTAAGGTTACAGAATCTAGAAAAAGGTCAATCAATTATATTTGTGATACATATGCTTCTTCATTTAATAAATCAACTTTTTATTAGAATTTCAAAAATGTAATGAAAGTTTTAACAGTTTGTACATTATCAATACAATATTCTACGCTATTGTTTTTTGTATTTATATATACACGAGCATATTTGTGTTTTGCCTATTAATGCTGTCTTGTTGGTTAGAGAATAGTTCATGACGGGGATTTCTTTATTTACACTGTCCCGTTTTAGTGGGATGACAGTAAGGTAAGCGTGAGGTTTGGTGCACTCTAGAACCTGGTGTAAACCCGCAGGGGCCTTTTATGTCATTGACCGTTCCAAGGCTTTAGCCCTATTGTCAACCCTTTTGTGTTTGTGATGTCTTATTTGGCCATTTATTCATCTTTAAATTTGTTCTTTGTTTCTGTGGGTGTTTTTTTATATCTATATTTAGCAAGCAGAACATTATATTTGGTATATCTTCATCAATTGTCATTGTTTCTAAAAATACAACAGAAAATTGAACTGTGTGTCACGGATGTATTGCATTTAGATTATATCCAACCCCTTCTCCAAGAAGCGAAAACGGGGTTGGCTGTGGTATGAAATAAAACCTTGATTTTGGCTTAAAAAGCTTGCATATTATAAAATTAAAACATTTAATAGGTAATTTTAAACAGGTCATTGCATTTTTTCAGTAAAAAACGTTTTTAAACATGTTTTATTGCCGGTTATAAAATCCTACTTATATAAGCTTTCCCGTTCTTAATGGAATTAAGGCAGGGCCACGTAATGATATTGCAGAAGCAGCACAGTCCGTTTTATTCAACAGATTTCATAGAAATAACTATCGGTTAGTGAACATTTGATTTGACTTTATTATGTTTGTTTAGCCACACGAACAAGAATAAAAATAGATTCTAGTTGTGTATATAATACCAGTGTTTGTTTTGCTTAAACAGTTAGCAGCGAATTAAAAGTGTTCTTTAAAACTGCTACTCGCCATATAAGCGTTGGATTCGTTTACCTCTAAACCCGAACAGGTATAGAGTTGCTGAATAGTATGTAATGTGATATTAAATGAAATTCCATCATCACTTAATGTTACTAAAGGCATATTGTCCTATCAAATATTCAGTTACATCTAAATTATGTCTCCCTCGTATTTTTTTTTGCTGTGTCCGTCCGTCCGTCCTTCTGTCGCCCACAATTGTTGTCACCGCTACTCCTCCTAAACCACTTGTTGGATTTCGCCGAAAATTTACATGAAGCATTGGCATAACGTCTAGTTGTGCATATCGTGTTTGTGTTCCGGTTCAGTGATTATTGACGGAGTTATGGCGCTTTAACGTTTTCACTTTAAATTTGTTATCGCCGCAACTCCTCCTAAACCGCTTGTT
>JAWPHD010019763.1:0-34355 GCA_037043455.1 Cyrtodaria siliqua | reverse complement strand
TTTTTTTTACATATTTCTTTGTTGTTTTAGAAAATGTTTACACATATATGTTGCCACATCCACCCCCACCCCCCCCCCAAATTTTTACACATATATGTTGCCACATCCACCCCCTCCCCCCCCCCCCCCCCCCAATCCCCACTTGAAAATCTAATTTTTTTTTATTTTTTTTTTACATATATCCTTGTTGTTTTAGTAAATTTTTACACATATATGTTGCCACAATCAACCCCCCCCCCCCCCCCCCCCCCCCCAACACCCCACACTTGAATTTTTTTTTTTTTTTTTTTTTTTTAAATATTTCTGTGTTGTTTTAGTCAATTCTTACACATATATGTTGCAACCCTAACTGCCCCCACCACCCCACCCCCCCTGCCTCTCACCCCATCACCCCCACCCCCACCCCACCCCACCCCAGCCTTTTTTTTTTTTTTTTTACATATTTCTTTGTTGTTTTAGTAAATTTTTACACATATATGTTGCCACATCCACCCCCCCCCCCCCCCTCCCCACCCCAATCCCCACTTGAAAATCTAATTTTGTTGTTGTTGTTTTTTACATATTTCTTTGTTGTTTTAGTCAATTCTTACACACATATGTTGCCCCCCCCCACCCAACGCA
The DNA here is from genome assembly GCA_037043455.1 of Cyrtodaria siliqua. Taxonomy (NCBI): domain Eukaryota; kingdom Metazoa; phylum Mollusca; class Bivalvia; order Adapedonta; family Hiatellidae; genus Cyrtodaria; species Cyrtodaria siliqua. The sequence goes on along the minus strand of JAWPHD010019763.1, from coordinate 33,734 downwards.
CTCCCGCCTCTCACCCCAACCCCTACCCCATCCCACCCCAGACTTTTATTTTTATTTTTTTTACATATTTCTTTGTTGTTGCCACATCAACCCCCCCCCCCCCACCACCCACCCAATCCCCACTTGAAAATCTATTTTTTTTTTACATATTTCTGTGTTGTTTTAGTCATTTCTTACACATATATGTTGCAAGCTTCCCATCCCCACCCCCACCCCCCACCCCGCCTCTCACCCCCTCCTCCCCCCCCCCCACCCCACCCACACTTGAAACTTTTTTTTTTTTTTTTTACATATTTCTTTGTTGTTTTAGTCAATTCTAACACATATATTTTGCCCCCTCCCCCTGCCCCAACCCACTCCCGCTTCTCCCCCAGCTCTCTCCCCCACATCCCACCCCAACTTGAAACTTTTTTTTTTACATATTTCTGTGTTGCTTTTGTCAGTTCTTACAAATATGTTGCAACCCTCCCCGCCCCCCCCACCCCCCGCCTCTCACCCCATCACCCCACCCACCACGCCCCAGACTTGATTTTTTTTTTTTTTGTTTTACATATTTCTTTGTTGTTTTAGTCAATTCTTACACACATATGTTGCCCCCCCCCCAAACCCCCAACGCACTCCCGCCTCTCACCCCAACCCCCACCCCACCCCACCCCACCCCACCGCACCCCACTCCACCCCACCCCAATTTTTTTTTTTTTTTTACATATTTCTTTGTTGTTTTAGTAAATTTTTACACATATATGTTGCCACATCCACCCCCCCCCCCCCCCCCCCCACAATCCCCACTTGAAAATCTAATTTTGTTGTTGTTGTTTTTTACATATTTCTTTGTTGTTTTAGTCAATTCTTACACACATATGTTGCCCCCCCCCCCCCCCCACCCAACGCACTCCCGCCTCTCACCCCAACCCCTACCCCACCCCACCCCAGACTTTTATTTTTATTTTTTTTACATATTTCTTTGTTGTTGCCACATCAACCCCCCCCCCCCCCCCCACCACCCACCCAATCCCCACTTGAAAATCTATTTTTTTTTTTTTTTTTTTTACATATTTCTGTGTTTTTTAGTCATTTCTTACACATATATGTTGCAAACTTCCCATCCCCCACCCCCACCCCCCACCCCGCCTCTCACCCCCTCCTCCCCCCCCCACCCCACCCACACTTGAAACTTTTTTTTTTTTTTTTTACATATTTCTTTGTTGTTTTAGTCAATTCTAACACATATATTTTGCCCCCTCCCCCTGCCCCCAACCCACTCCCGCCTCTCCCCCAGCTCTCTCCCCCACATCCCACCCCAACTTGAAACTTTTTTTTTTACATATTTCTGTGTCGCTTTTGTCAATTCTTACACATATATGTTGCCCCCTCACCGCTCCTCCACCCCACCTACACCCGCCTCTCACCCCCCCCCCCCCCACAACCACTAGATTATTTTGTTTTACATATTTCTTTGTTGTTTTAGTCAATTCTTACACATATATATGTTGCACGCTCCCCCCAACTCCCTCCCGCCTCTCCCCCCCACCCCCCGCTCCCCCACCCCCCGCTCCCCCACCCACCCCCACTTGTAACTATTTTTTTTTTACATATTTCTGTGTTGCTTTTGTAAATTCTTACACATATATGTTGCCCCCCCCCCCCCCCACTTGATTTTTTGATTTTTTTTTTTACATATTTCTTTGTTGTTTTAGACAGTTCTTACACATGTTGCCCTCCCCACCCCACGCCTCTACCCCATCCCCACTCAAACTCGATTTTTTAATTATTTTGTTCTTCATATTTTTGTGTTGTATTGGTGAATTATTACATAGCTTCTTACACATATATGTTGCCCTCACCATCCCCACCATCCACCCCCGCCTCTCTCCCACCCTCACCCCGCACCCCACTCAAAACTCGATTTTTTATTTTTTTTTTTTACATATTTCTGTGTAGTTTTGGTCAATTCTTACACATAGTTATGTTGTGTTCCCAACCCCACCCCACATTGTTGTAGCCTTGTTTTCTGATGGTATATACTAGCTATAAATTTATTATTCTCCGAAAAATCGAATAGTCGAGCTGCGCTGTTCTCCGACAGCTCTTGTAATAACTGATGTCTACTTGTGTAAAAATATAGTACACAATCATCAAATCAATAATAGTTTCTGTTTTAAATTAACGTTTTACACAGGCAGGAATGTGCCAAGTATGGAATCTATACCGACTAACACAATACATCTTCATATAAGGAATCATACTTGATTTCAGTTTATCAACAAATGTATTCACCATCTAAACAGTTATTTGGGTTTATATTTATGAAAATATATAAAAAGTACTTCAACTTTTGATAAGTATGATATTTGTGTACATAATCGCTCTTAAACAGTTATCCGTTTCAACAACTGTTAAAAATGTCCTTAATGCATCATTATGACTAATTTCTGCTAAAATATCACCGGACTTCAATCAAGCCAACACTGCTAACACAGCCGCTTGCCCATAGAGTAATGTGAACACTGCTGGGCCTCCTGCAGTACCGCTAGGTATAAAATATACACAGTTACAGAAGGCGTATGCTTCTCTCAGTCTGCCATACAATGGAATACAACAGCCTAACGGCATACAGGCAACTACTCCCAATATAGCTCATGTAAACAGTCAATATAAGCTGCAACAACTATTTTGTATGCATTTCAACAATCCATTCTATTAAACATTTATATATTGTGATGTTATAATCACGAAAAGCACCAGATAAGTTGCGTATTTGAGTACATTCATAACATATACATGAATGCGATAATTTTATATTTTAACAATTGTACCAACGTATCGTTTCACACGTATGCACTCCAAGAAATAACTTATACAAAGGGACAGAAGTACAAAGTATTAGAAAAAGGACGAAGGAAAAAAAGGAAACAATAATATTTTCGTCAGGTATGGTACCACCGTTTATAGACAAATTGTTGGTATCCCTATGGGTACGAACTGTGCACCACTTGTCGCAGATTTGTTTTTATTTTGCTACGAAAGAGATTTCATGTTGAATCTTTCACCAGATACCCAGGCAGATGTTATTGAAGCTTTTAATGACATCTCTCGGTATCTGGCATTGACAACCCTTTCTTTCCAACTATGGTTGATAATATTTATCCTAAAAAACTTCAGCTTAATAAGGCAAATATGTCTGATAATAACGCTTCTTTTCTTGATTTAGATCTCTCGATTGAAAGTGGTAAAATAATTAGCAAAATCTATGACAAGAGAGATGATTTTAATTTTGACATTGTTAATTATCCCCACTTGGATGGGGATGTTCCCCGAGCAACTTCTTATGGGGTGTATGTGTCTCAACTTATTCGTTTTTCTAGAGCTTGTACTCGAGTTGAGGACTTTAATATTCGTAATCTTTGTATAACTAAAAAGTTACTCAATCAGGGTTACCGTTACTATAAACTTCGTAAAACCTTTGCCAAACTTATTATCGTAACCCTAATCTTCTTTTCAAATATAAAAATAATGTAAGGACTCTTCTGCGACAAGGACTATTACAACCTGACTTCTATTTTGATGTGATTTATAAACTTCGTAAGATTCTTGGTTATGATCACTTTCATACTATCTTTGTTAAACTTGTTAAAAAGTTTATCAAAAAATGTTATGACCCTATCATTTTGCAACGTACTGCATGCTTGGTGGTGGACCCTTTTACAGTTCGCCACTATCCTTTCCTCTTTAATTGTACGTTGACCGGACAGGCTGTGGACCCTATGATGACGCCTACCTAAAGCCCATTGGGACGGTGGCGTTTGATGTTTGTCTATGATATTTCTTGTCGTGCCCTTAATGTCGTGCTATTACTGCCCTGGCTTCTGCCAAGTCATTGAGTACCTTCATTGTGGCTTTCTAGGCTATTGTTTTTTTGTATTATATTTACACGAGCATAATTGTGTTTTACTTATATTGCCTATTGATGCTGCCTTTTTGGTTAGAGATTGGATAATGGCGTGGATTTCTTTATTTACACTGTCCTGTTTTAATGGGATGACAGTAGGGTAAGTGTGAGGTTTGGTGCACCCTAGCACCGGTTTAAACCGTCAGTGGCCTACTTTGCCACTGACCGTCCCAAGGCGGTATCCCTATTGTCAACCCTTTTGTATTTGTGATGTCGTTTACTTTTATTATTACTTTTGCCTTGTTGTTTGTCTGTTTGCATGTTTGTTTTTGTGTTTTGTGGTTGATTGTCCTCCTTGAAAGCTACTTTCCCTGTCCGATCTTTTTATATTTCATTGTATGATGAAAAAATATTTAATAGTTTAAGTCAATAAAAGTTGTTCTTTTCATGATAAAATTATTAAAGACATTATTTGTATGCACCTATCAAATGTTTTCCCCAACCGGAGTGGGATGAGGGGGTCAGCGGCCATATCCGTGTGAGCAGACAGATATTAATTCCCCGGGATAGGGAGTTAGACAGATCCCGTACCGACATGGGGATATTTGTTATTCATACTAACTTCTACTCTATAGAGAATTAGACATAAATGTTGACCCTAGGAATGAGAATTAGACGATCAACTTGTACATTAATATAATTGCCTTGGGTATGCCCGCCCCCACCACTCACCGCTTCACCTTCCTCACAACCCACAACCTCCAACCCCACCAAATAGGGGAAATCATTGTTGTGTGCATTTTTGCGCTTCCTAGCACTGATTCAAGTGCTGCATGGCTTGTAGGTATTAGGCAATATAAACGATCATGTATATTCCATTTGTTTTAAGTATGACTCTGTTGCTTTTTTTTGTTCTTTTTTTGCTATTTTTTTACTGTTGTGGTTTTTGTTGTGTGTTTTTTTAGCTATTGGGAGCTCTTTTGTTCGTCCGTCGTCGTCCGTCGTCCATCGTCGTCCGTTAACTTTTGCTTAAACGAATTCTACGCAAAAAAACGTATGGATGACTTTGACCAAGTTTAACATAGATAATCCTGAGGTCAGTGACTTTCAAGTTCGTTGAAATAAAGTCAACATGACATCCAAGATGGCCGCCGTTACCTTAAAAGGTCAAAACCTTAAAATAATCTTCTTCTCGAGAACCGCTGGACAAATTTTGACAGTGTTTCATTATTAATGATTACCAACCCATGCACTATCAAGTTTGTTCAAAAGAAGTCAATGGCCGTGTCCCGGGAATCGAAAATATGTATATAGAGGTTTTGCTGTTACTAAAAATAGAAATATGGCTTCATCTCAATAACATTTGTTATGAATAAGATATTATGACGAAACGTGCTGTGTAAATAGCTTATATGGTAAGGAATGTCGGTATTGCATATAAGGCCACTGGGGTTAAGGACAAGGTCACTGTTAACTTTTTGTAGGAATGAGATATTGCGACAAAACTTGCTTTGTAGGTAGCTTATATGAAAAAGAGGCTTAGGATCCATTTGGGGTCACTGGAATCAAGGTCAAGGTCAATTTTACTAAAATTGAAAATAATTTCCACTCAATAATGTTGGTTAGGATTGAGATACTGAGACGAAACTTGCTCACTCATCGTCATCAACTTCTTTGTGGTTGGTTAAGTCTAATATGTCGCAACTAGGAGTTGACGTTATTGATTTCCAAAGGCTGTAGGTTCGAATCGTGGTTAGTGGTTAGTACACACTTCTGTCCATAACGGCTATATAAATGTATGTTTCCTATACACGGCAATGCTTCCAATGCAATCACTTTCGTTGTTACCAAGCATCGCGTGATCACTATTAAATTTCGATTAAGTCCATAATCACTTATTGCAACGTTCGGGATATAAAGCAACGGTAGCAAAACAATGACAAATTTACAGGAGGTGACCACTGACCCATGGACAAAATGTATTTTAAACCAATACAAATCAGTTTTTAATATCTGACTATTTATGTTATATCATTTTTGCGCGTAATACGACTTATTTATGTGTCGACGGGTATTTAAACAGCATTCGTACATTCATTCGTTCATTCGTTCGTCCGTTCTTTCTTTTAAAATGCAGTATACGTTTAAAAATATGCCAATGTTTGGATACGCGTGTCCTAAGAGTTTGACGTCTTGGTGTGTTTGAAGACGTATTGACAACAGTATGCTGTGATATATCAAATTTAAATTCAGATCGCAATTTCACTGACGCCGTGGTCGATATCTTCGAGAGTAATAATACAGTAATATTGTATTGGATATATAACTATAACTATGCATATCATTAAGTATTCACCATGGTATATACATTCTCTTTCTTGTAAATTAACACACACTTTTTACATAGTGTCGTTTTATTTAAATGTACATCATTAAGCAAGCTGGAAACAAAAATATGAAGTAGACAAATAATGACTTTCAAAATGTTTTATAGAAGTTTGTTAACCTATATGCTACAATACATTCTCGATGAAATGTCATATTATCTTCGTAACATTTACGCTGCATATCGTAAAAAAACAGAAAAATACACACAGAGAAATGTGAAGAATGCGTACGCATTTTCCTTCACAGAAGGTTGTGAAAATTGCGGTTCATTATGACGCACTTCCGTATTTTTCACACCCAGTGAAAATGATACCAAAAGTTACAAATACCTCAGAATTGGTACATCTTCGGATAAAATACATGTGTTGCAATCTTAATTGGATTCTTAGTGCAATCTCGTGATTCGAAAGTCACGGTAGTAGAACTCGTACTGAAGTGGTTTACTAGACCTTATACTACAACGTCGGTCGTGAGCTCGAATTCCGCATGTGACAGGTTCACCTGCTAACTTGGCTCTAAATACGGCAGATCGCACTGGCTTAAAACCCATGATGGTGACTGTAGCGTAACTCGAGATCAAAAGGACTTTTGTTGCAATGGTGCAAGCCTAGTAATTATTTCCATTTGTTCAACCTCTTTTTCTGTCCAAATCTAATTAACTATTAAATGGGTTAATTTCGAATTCTTGTACACTGCACATTATGTGTATGTTTCTACTACTATGGTTATTTTTCATGATTGTCAAAAGTGTGTGTACACTAGTTAACAGTGAAAATGTCAAAATATCTGAAGAATATGTGTAACTTCGAGGATTTTTAAATAAAAAATCATTAGAAGTTCGATGGCCTACACATGTTTTACTTGTTTTGAAAGAAACGTCATAGGGCCTTGCCTTATGCAAGTTTTAAAAGAAGTTGAGCAGTAGAATATACTTTTTTATCTTGAATTATCATTTCAGTCAAAACAAATCTTTTAAAAAAAACATTTTTTAGTCATTTTTACATTTTCACTGTAAAATACTGTACACACAATTTTGACATACAGATCAAATATAAATAGCTCAGTATCTACTTTTATATATGAATTCCACTATTGAAAAAAAATCTAAAGAAAATGGAAAAATTCCACTAAGAGCTACCCATACCCCTACTTTGTTGACAACAGAAAATGATCACAAATGACGGAAAAAATATGAAACAAAAATTTTGTTGAAAATATCATATGTTACCATCTTAAATCCTACATTATATCCATATCATATCTGATACTATTTGAAATTCCATTAAGCGGTCTTAAGATGTAGATGTGTATATGTGTAGCTTGTTTAATTCAATACAGGTTGCGGTATTCTGAATATAGCATGGGCTTGGCCACGCTCCTTTCCAGAGTGACATGAGCCAGAAGTGAAAGGTCACAACAAATAAAAACATGCCAGATAAATGCTTCAAAATAAATTTTCAGAGTTGTTAATTAATTAATAAATAACATTTATTAAAATGAGAGCATTTATTTTTACCAAATGTATGTTTTAAACATGAAATTGTGAGATTAACCTCCACTGAAAAACTGGTAAATATGGACTGCGGTTATGCATGTAAACAAATATGGCGGCCCCCATTGAAAGTTCTGATTTGACTTGGACTTACCTTGAAAATAATATCTTCTTGAATTTTTATGTTCAGTTTTATTTTAATATCTTCGGCAAAGCTTGCATTGTGGCCTATGGGAAAGCAATTAGTGTACCGCAACCTAGTGTTAAAAATAGACCAAACAATTATAAGCTTGTCTGTTTAAATGTAAACGGGAAACTGTATGTTTCATTTACTTACGGGGATGATTGTTTCTTTGCAGATTCAGCAATTCCACAGGAAATACAAATGCTTGATGCGTCGCAGATAGAAATGTACATTAAAGCAATACGTGAAGGAACCGAAAAACAAACCAGCATCCGTGTCATGACGATAGGACACTACGGGGTGGGCAAAACATCTCTAGTAAGAAATTTACTTACATTGCCACTAAGTGGAACTGAGAGCACCAACGGAATAGATGTACATAAATATACCGTATCAGTTGATGGAACTTGGACAAAGCATTTCCATCAATCCCCTATACGTCGCATGGCATCAATAGCATTTTCGCATGTACAGGAACTACTGGATACTTTAGAAACAAATACACATACCGACAGTAGTACTGAGAGAAGTTGCGATGACGAAGACGTTGATGCAATTGCAAATAGAGAAAGTAGCATTGACAGTAGTCGTGAAGACGAACACTCTGATGTTGGAAATCCAATTACTAATCGTAGCCTCTCAATCGACACAGACTTAATTGCAAACAAAGACACATTTGATATAGACTCTATCCCTAAAGATTATTTGCAAGAGTTTGCCTGTCTTTTAAAAGCTGGGAAAGGCGCGAAAGAAACAGATACTAGACTAGAAAAACTAGTTAACGTCTGGGATTTTGGTGGTCAGTTTATTTACTATGCGACGCATCAGTTGTTTCTTTCTCAACAAGCTGTGTACCTTCTAGTTGTTGACGTATCGAAACAACTTGATACTACCGTTCCTGATGAAGATTTTCCAGACGGATCAAATCTGAGAGATGTAAAATCGTTTTGTCAATTTTGGATGCACTCAATCCATGCCTTTGTTGGAACGGTAAAAGGGATGCCGCCAGTTATTATTGTCGGTACACATAAAGACAAGATGGCCGAACACGAGACGTTGAAAGATAAAGCAGCTGGTGAATATTTTGATAGCATCAGGCACATGTTTAAAGATACACCTGTTCTAGATCACATTCAAGTCGATGATTTCTTATTGGACAATTTACAGGGAAGTACTAGTGGTTCTCTTGAGAGTCTCCGAAAATACATAGTTGGTGTTGCAGAAAACCAAGACACATGGAATAGAGATGTGCCAGCTAAATGGATTCCTCTAGAAGAAACTTTGATGAAGAAAACAAAGAAGCACATGACAGTCGACGAAGTGTGCAGGGTTGATGCTGGCAGTATGTGCCCTATTGGAGACAAAGACCAGATCGAACTCTTTCTAACCTACCATCATCAGTTGGGAGCCATAGTCTATTTCAGTGAACAAGACCTGAGCGAGTTCGTGGTGCTAGATCCCCAGTGGATTATAGATGCATTCAAGTGTATTATTTCATCAAAGAGGTTTTGTAACGCGCGTCCGGACCTGATAACGCTACGCGAAAAACTTGTAAAAGAAGCGATTCTGGAACATAGGTTGATTGATGCGGTCTGGACAAATGACAGAGACAATGATTTCATGGAAAACAAGAATATACTGTTGATGTACCTAGAACAGCTTGGCATCGTGTCAAAAGCAAAACTGTTCGATGTGGATACCCAAGAACATATGGAACTCGATTATTACATAGTACCAAGCCTTTTGAAATGCCAAAGTTCCACCAGCGATGTAGGAGAGTTTGTTAAATCACGAAGAAGCACCGCAATTACTCTCGTGTTTGCATTTAAGAATTGCTTTGTCTCACCAATGTTGTACCATCACACTACGGCGGCTGCTTTAGGAACGTGGAAGATCGTAAGGTCTAAAAAAACAAACTTGCTGTTCGAAAATGTTGGCGTATACTTCTTAGACGGGACCCATGCTGGAATAATTGCAGTAACCGATAAAACAATAGAAATAAGAGTAGTCAACTTATGCGGAGAGGACATAGATAATCGTCAGTGTGATCGACTTAGGAGATTCGTAGACATGGTGTTGAAGCACGAGTTTGACAGATTTCACACAGAAAGAGAAAGACAATACAAATTGTGTATTCGATGCCCTAAAAGCGCATGTGGACATTCCCTTACGGATACTGAAGAATTCAAGAAACTCACAATTTCACCTTGTCCTGATGTAGTTTCTGGGCATGAGATTCAAGTAAGCATAGCTCTCGACCAATGGTTTCCTGATCACGAAACGAATGAAAGAATAAATACGGACTGGCTTTCCAAATACCTCTCTTCAGGAAAACTGTCTCGACAACCAACATTAAAAGAACGAAACCGACTAGCGCAAGTCATTGGACATGGCTGGGAGTTACTAGGGATATCACTAGGTTTGGATGAGCCAACAATAGACCAGATTAAGATGGACAATCAAAATAGTTCTGCTCTCCAGATCTTTAAAATGTTAAGCAAATGGGTGGAACAAGATGCTGACGATTCTAAAGCTGAATTCGATGTATTGCTTCGGAAACTAAGAGATTGTACTGCTGTCAAAGTGAATTGGGACCGGATAAAGAATATGCTCGATGACTTTCCATGGTGAATGCGAAACTAACTCTGTGGCGATTTTAGGTTCATAAAAGCAGGGTTGTGTGTAGGTAGAGAGAGAGCTCATATTACGTAAACAGTAACCACAACAATAACAAACATATTACGTAAACAGTAACCAAACAGCAATAACACGCATATATCAACAATTGTTATAGCCGAATTTCGGTTTATGGAAGAGCTAGTTCTGCCAACTACGTTTGTACATGAACATACCTAGAAGTGTACAGAGGTTGTCTCCGTAACAATTCACATGTTCCCTTATTACAATATGTGTGTGTTTGACATATAGTGTGGTTGAGGTACTACATACCACTCTGTCTACATGCTTCATTTTGTTTCCTGAACGTTATTCTACAAGTGGGACTCATTAAAAGTTTAAGAATAATTTAAATTGAAAATAATTTAATTAACAGATCTGTAGAACGATGTATGAATTAGGAAAAACTACATGTTCAAAATATACTAACAATCGAAATGTTAAATCGGCACTACGGCGAAAATATATACAAATAAGGTAGGAAGATGCGTTCTTGATAGGGTATCGAGGTGTAATATCTCAGTTCAGTTTAAAGTGGATTTTACCCACACGTTTGAAGTTCCGGCCAAAGGTGTCTGAAGAGCACTAGGAAACATCGTATCTATATCGTAAATACATACTTTGAAAGAGTTTGGCATTAAATCCTTTGAAAATGAGGCGTGGATCACTCCTATTCAAGATTCGGAGCAGGCATTTTGAGATACCGACGTTACCAAACAATAGACAATGTACAGCACCGCGCCATCAGATATGTCCCGGGGTTCACCGGTTGGCACATATATTGACAATCAACTGGGACATTTGGTGGCTGCCGTTGGTTGTCTATGATAATGTATCGGAATAGACCAGTATTGTGTAAACGACGATAGACTGACTAACAATGGGCTATAATTTAGGTACACATAAAATATGCAATGAACTGAAAGTTGTATTGTCAAAACTCGAATTGACGGACTAATACGAGACCAGATCAGTTATCAATAATAAACTAGTTGAAACGATTATCCCAATATATGGAAACAAAGTGGTATTGCTGTTTCAAAGTTAAGAATATGTGTGTGCTGTACGGACCTAAGGTGACATTGCGTTTCGGTGCTGTGATTAGTAATTAACTGTGTTTTAGCTCACCTGAGCAAGGCTCATGTGAATATTTGTGATCACTGATTGTCCATCGTTCATCCGGATGTCTGTCTCTCCTTCAAACATTGCTTAACACGATATCTCCTCTGAAATTACTGATCAGAATTTAACCAACTTTGGCAGAGAATATCCTTCTGAGGTTGCACAACTATGACTCATGGGTCAAAATTGGCCACCCAAGAGGTTTATGAATTATATAGGGAAAACTTCAAAAAATCTTCTTCTCTGAAAGTAAACGACCCTGACCCTGATATCAGAATTGGCCCGAGGCCCAGGGGTCACATTTGTACATTGACGTGCGTAGGAAACACACAAATATTTATAAAAAATATTTTCATAAGCAATTACTTTCTTAAAATGTGTTTTGGAAGAGCAAATGCAATTCAGTTTGTATATACTCAGAATTCCAAATGAAATAAATATTTGCTTAGAACTGTATCATAGTCAATATCGTTTAATTACAAATTCTCCGAGAACGGTAAAGATTACAAGATTTTGTTGAATGATATGAACAGAACACGGGTTTGGGTCTTCATTAAAAATGAAACAAGTGAACGAACTTATTTTTTGTATTTTGTCTGTGTTGCACTATACAGAATAAGGCCAAAAAATTGAGCATTCATAATTACATCTGTTTGATTCAATATCAAATTTGTTTTTGACGACCAATGACTCTTGTTTTTTGTGGTAGGGGTGGTGGATGGGGTTAATGGTAAATGCAACTTTCTAAACCACTTCCAAAGGCCTCATTCAACAGTTTTTCACAGGCCATGTCATTTTCCTTCAAACAAGTGTCGGGTATATTGGATCGAAGTTAATGCACATTTTTTGTTTGTATGTGTTTGATGCACTATTTTAAAACAATGTCTATTTTAAAGGGATCGGAAAAACTTGAAAAACGCTGAAAGAATTATCAAAATGTCATGACACATAATGAAGATGTGACCTATTGAAAAGTTGCAAAGAACATAAATGGAGGCGACTATCTATATTACACGATAATTCACCGTAAATGATGTTCTATTTCTTAAGTGGTATATGATTAAACATATCTTTATAGATTTTAGCTCGAAATTGAATTGGAATGACTGGCGCTTGTTAATTTTCACACTTTGCATTGTTACATATATATAAATATTGCATTAATGGTTAACTTGAATCACGTATAGTTTATAAAGAATAGTATATAATAAGTCAGTGCTGTTCACGACCAAGATTAATAGGCGAGGCATAGAAGACACAGAATGGCGAGGCTTTTGGCGAGCTGATCTGCGTTTTGGCGCCGAGCCTAATACATTTGATAGTAAAATTCCCAAACATGGTATTCGTTTTACCATGCAGGTTATTTAAATTCGATGTATGATCGATGTATGATTTACTTGCCGTCTTTGTTTTCATCATCACGTTTTTGATTTCATATGAGATAAGTACAATTAACGTCAGCTTTTGCTTTATCGGTCACTATCTATTGAATAAATATAGTAGGTCTCCCTTTTATCAGACCTAAATGTGCATATTTGCGTGCGATCTAATGGAGTATTGACTCAATTAAAACATCTTTTTGAATATGAGTATCATCTAAATTTATTACATACTATCGCAGCGTTTTAACCAGATTACGTGGCATGTCAAATATGTAACACTAATGATATCGAGGACGAGTTGCATTTTCCTTTGATATGTCCTGTGTATAATGCAATCAGAAGTTATATACAACGATAGTATGTACAAAGGGCAAGTATGTATTACTCTCCTTCAGTCAACGAACAAAAAAGAGGTTATTGATTTTAGCAAATACATTTCAGAAGTTTTCATTTTAAGACGTACCATTATATATTAACTGATAATCTCGTTCATCCTCACTATAATCAAATTGTTCTTTAGTGCTGTATTCGATTTTTTTCTATATTTTGTTTTCATGTTATCCTTTTTTCCACAATATTTTATAAACTGGTGAAATTGTACTAATCCTGTTATTGTGTTTAAATTATATTTGTATTGTGGGTTTGTATGAAAAAAAAATATTTATAGTTTAAGTCAATAAAAGTTGTTCTTTTCATGATAAAATTATTAAAGACATTATGTTTGTGCACCTATCAAATGTTTTCGCCAACCGGAGTGGGATGAGGGGGTCAGCGGCCATATATGTGTGATGAGACATATATTAATTCCACGGGATAGGGAGTTAGACAGATCCCGTACCGACATTGGAATATTTGTTATTCATACTAACTTCTACTCTATAGAGAATTAGACATAAATGTTGACCCTAGGAATGGGAATAAAACGATCAACTTGTACATTAATATAAATCCCCTGGGTATGCACGCCTCCACCCCTCACCGCTTCACCCAACCCGACAACCCTCAACCCCACCAAATAGGGGAAATCATTGTTGTGTGCATTGGTGCGCTTCCTAGCACTGATTCAAGTGCTGCATTGCATGGCTTGTAGGTATTACGATCATGTATATTCCGTTTGTATGACTCTAACATAAACTTCTGTATGATAATTTTGTACAATTAAGTTCATTGTCATTTAATTGCATTTCCTTTAGCTTCGAATGTATTTTGTTGTTTTTTTGGGGGTTTATTTGCTCTTTTTTTGCTGTTGTGGTTTTTGTTGTGTGTTTTTTTAGCTATTGGGAGCTTTTTTGTTCGTCCGTCGTCGTCCGTCGTCCATCGTCGTCCGTTAACTTTTGCTTCTTCTACGCAAAAAAAAACGTATGGATGACTTTGACCAACATAGATAATCTTGAGGTCAATGACTTTCAAGTTCGTTAAAATAAAGTCAACATGACATCCAAGATGGCCGCCGTTACCTTAAAAGGTCAAAACCTTAAAATAATCTTCTTCTCGAGAACCACTGGACAGATTTTGACAGTGTTTCATTATTAATGATTACCAATCCATGTACTATCAAAAAGGTGTATGATAATAGACCTTTGGAAACGGCCGAGCACGACACATACAAAATCAAGTGTTTTATCATTTTTGCGCCCAATACGACCTATTTATGTGTCGACATGTCGTTAAACAGCATTCGTTCATTCATTCGTTTGTTCGTTCGTTCGTTCGTTCGTTCGTTCGTTTGTTCTTTCTTTCTTTTAAAATGCAGTATACGTTTAAAAATAGGCCAATGTTTGGATACGCGTGTCTTTAGAGTTTGACATCTTGGTGTGTTTGAAGACGTATTGACAACAGTATGCTGTGATATATCAAATTTAAATTCAGATCGCAATTTCTCTGACGCCGTGGTCGATATCTACGAGAGTAATAATACAGTAATATTGTATTGGATATATACCTATATCTATGCATATCATTAATTATTATTAAATCAAATTATTCAATGAATACAGTTGGTTACCAGTTGATCACATGATTAAAAATAAAAAGGTAAATTGCCTTGAAAAACGTATATTGACTTTTGTATATTGACCTGTGAAAAATAAGTATGAAAAATTCAATTTCCATGAATATTCAAAATTTCAAAATTCAAATTTCAAAATTCAAAATTCAAAAAATTCAAAATTAAAAAATTTCAAAATTACAAATTCAAAATTTCGATTTCAAAGTTCAAAATTTCAAAATTAAAAATTTCAAAATTTCTAAATTCAAAATTAAAAATTTCAAAATTAAAAAATCGAAAAAAATTCAAAATTAAAAATTTCGATTTCAAAGTTCAAAATTTCTAAATTTCTAAATTCAAAATTCAAGTTCAAAATTTAAAAATTTAAAAATTCCATGAATAATTCGATTTAATAATAAAATAATTATTGCCTTTTAGGTTCGGTCAATATGATCGCCGAGGTCGATATCACTTTTCTCAGGTCGATAAATACACATATCGACCTCACTAAAAGGCAATAATTTTTAGTATTCACCATGTTATATACATTCTCTTTCTTGTAAATTAACACACACTTTTTAAATAGTGTCGTTTTATTTAAGAAATAGAACATTGTTTACTGTGAATTATCGTTTAATATATCACAATTGAACGACAAACCGTGATATATTATAGATAATTCACCGTAAACGATGTTCTATTTCTATTCTAATACCCCTAAAATGTGAAAATAACGCAAACATCTGAAATCTTTCGGATTGCTTTGCTTGCTCTCCTAACGTTGTATACGTTACAATGCGCAATGCTTATTCTCCTAACCTTGCAAAAATTACAGTGATATATCGTTCAATATAACGAGATATTTTAAACTAGGCTATATAGTGCGGGTGCATTAGAATTAAATGTCAAGTAAGCTGGAAACACAAATATGTAGTAGACAAATAATAACTTTCAAAATGTTTTATAGAAGTTTGTCTTCTATATGCTACAATACATTCTCGATGAAATATTATCTTCGTAACATTTACGATCCATATCGTCAAAAAACACACCCAAAAACACACCCAAATACACAGAGAAATGTGAAGAATTCGTACGCATTTTCCTCCACAGAAGGTTGTGAAAATTGCGGTACATTATGACGCACTTCCGTATTTTTCACACCCAGTGAAAATGATACCAAAAGTTACCTCAGAATTGGTACATCTTCGGATAAAATACATGTGTTGCAATCTTAATTGGATTCTTAGTGCAAGCTCGTGAGTCAGAAGTCACGGTAGTAGAACTCGTGCTGTAGTGGTATACTAGACCTTATACTACAAAGTCGGTCGTGAGCTCGAGTCCCGCATGTGACAGGTTCGCCTGCTGACTTGACTCTAAATACGGCAGATGGCACTGATTTGAAACCCATGATGGTGACTGTAGCGTAAATCGACAATCAAAAGGACTTTTGTCGTAATGGTGCAAGCCTAGTAATTATTTCCATTTAATCAACCTGTTTTTCTGTCCAAATCTAATTAACTATTCAATGGGCTAATTTCGAATTCTTGTACACTGCACATTATGTGTATGTTTCTACCGCTATGGTTATTTTCACGATTGTCAAACGTGTGTGTACAATAGTTAACAGTGAAAATGTCAAAATATCTCCAGAATATGTGTAACTTGGAGGATTTTTTAATTTTAATAAAAAATCATGAATCACTATACATGTTGTACTTGTTTTGAAAGAAATGTCAAAGGGCCTTTTAAAAAGTTTTAAAAAATGTTGAGCAGTAGAACATACCTTTTTTTTATCTTGAATTATCATTTCAGTCAAAACAAATCTTTTAAAAAAAATAGGTAGTGTACGGTCCATATATTTTTGTTTTTTGAAGTAAAAAGACGAATGAGGATTACAATTGTTTGTGTGTTTTTTGAAAGATATGTATTTACTTAATTGAAAATTCATCGTTGTTTTTCGATAAATGTAATGTTATGGAATTGAATTGCATTGTTAAAATCATAACGTGTTCGCGCCTTAATTCAATTAAGCGATGGAAAAGCTTATATTAGCAGGATATTATAACGGATATTTCGACAACAGAACATGTTTAATAACATTTTTGTTGAACAAAATGCGATAACCTTTTGAAAATTACCTTAGATGTTTTAATTTTACAATATGCAAACTTTTTAAGCGAAATTTAGATTTTATTTCATACCCAATCAACCCCGGTTGGATGGGGTATGAAAGTTAATACTCGGACCACGTAATGGTTCATTGTTTCAATTTTTCCTCTTTCCCGTGAAATTTTGGAGTTAGAAACGTGTCTTCTTCTAAGACGTCTAGTGCAAAAAAAATTTGATAATTTTGTATCTAAATACCAAATAAGCTTTAAATATCAATTAAAAAAATGCTCAGCACCACGTCCGTACCCAGCCAACCTCCATAATACAGGTTTTACAGTATACTGCTAATGAAAACAGTCTCCATCATATGCCTAATTCATTTAGTATTATTTCACGTATATGAACAGTTTTATGTATTTATGTTACAAAGAGAGGGCACCTCATAGTATAGCTAACATTTGTATGGTAATAAAATATAAAAGACAATACGTTTTCATGTTTGTAATTTATTCAGATGGGAATATATGTAAACGTGACGTATCAGACATACCCACCTTTAAAGGGACAGACGGCAATTTTGGCTTTTATATCAACCATTAAAAATAGCACCTCCATTTATTTATCCTGCATCATTTTGACTTTAAAACTGCTTGCATATATATATGTATTTTTCTCTTTTTTTTGAGATTTCACTTGTCTTCGTTTTTCTACTAAATATTTAAATATATCTTTGGTGCAATATTTTCGACAGTTAGTAATATGTAAAAATAATTTGCTTTGAACTATTGAATTGGGTTTTAAGGCGAACCAACACATGAACGATTATATGGCGCCGGACGCCGCGAGTTTTAAACAAATCAAGATTGCCTGTGTCCCTGTAACAGTATACCGAGTGTTCAACACTGTTATAACTTCTTTATATATGTGTTCGTGTTTTGGGTTGAACCTGTGATATGTATACAGCACCTCATATAATCGGATGGACAACATCTTGTTTCATATAAAAAAAAGTATACAAACGTTTTTAAAACGACATTTTTCTATATAACAATACAATTGTAGTTTGTTTAACAAAACATCAACATTATCAAATTGTTTATACATGCAAATAGTGAATAACCAACATCCATCAAACCCTGCCTCAGGCCAGGCACCATCACCAGTACACGTCCAGCACACAATATCGAAACATATTTCTCAGCCACCATCTCTACTTCTTTGAAGAACGCATCTCTCTCTCTTTGAAGAACGCAAAAGACAAACTCGCTTGATGAAGCCTTAACAGGGTTGATACCAGTATTTGAGTATTACCTGAAACCTGGCCGATACTATATGTTAATTTCTGTGTATTTATTGAACCATTATATTTCCCGATATTGTCAATCCCAGACTTTGTAACTATGGTAACTATGGTATGGTAAAGATTATGAGGAAATCTCAATTTTGTTAATATGTATGTGTTACAATAGGGTTAATAATCGGCCTAGAACAAACAAAAAACTCATAAAAGCGTGTATCTTATTATAAAAAAAAGGGTTTCATTTTGACGGCAACTCCATATAACGCTGTATTGGTTTTCAACGGTGTGTTGAAGTGTATAGTCATTGTTTAAAATGCAAATGGTTGACATTTAATTAATCCATAGGGCGTTATCTTGAAACACGAACTCTGTGTTTAAGGAAGTCTTTGAGCGTTGCTTGTTTGAACTCCTCCCACTGCATGTTTGCGTCGAGTCGATCTACAAGTTCGGTTTGGGAAGGAAATGGTTTAGCCTGAAATTGATAAAGAATCAAAACGTATTTCGGTCAGAAAGGAAATGATTAATGTGTAAAATAATATAACTTTTAGACTAAGTTTACATGGATACATGCTTAATCAAAACTGACGTGTATCTGGATAATATTCATCTATATATATATATACACGAGTATATTGTAAAGCATATGCATACATGATATGCATTTTATACTTGGTATAAATTTTATACTTGGTATAAAACTAACCTTTATGCGTATCAAACTGGTGAGCGCATCGTCGTAATGCTTGGTGTTAAACTAATCTTTAGGCATATCGAACTGCTGAACGCATCGTCGCAATGCTTGGTATAAAACTAACCATTAGGCGTATCTAACTGTTGAGCGCCTCGTCTCAGTGCTTGGTATAAACTGGTGAGCGCATCGTCGCAATGCTTGGTATAAAACTAACCATTTGGCGTATCTGTTGAGCGCATCGCCTCAGTGCTTGGTATAAAACTAAACATTAGGCGTATCTAACTGTTGAGCGCATCGTCTCAGTGCTTGGTATAAAACTAACCATTAGGCGTATCTAACTGTTGAGTGCATCGTGCAATGCTTGTTACAATACATGTACAAACCTTTAGACGTATCAAACTGAGGAGTGCATCGTCGCAATGTTTCATGAAGAATTTTTTGTTGATGGCTAGCACTTCACATTCACCACTCACCTTAAACATGGAAAACGATATTTACTTTAGTGTAAATGAAAGTAATATCTGTGTACGGAATCAATTACCAAAATTACTATTACAGGAGTGTAAATGACAGTTACATGTATATAAGGAATCCATTACATAAATGACAATAACATGACTAATGAATCAATTAACAAAACGGCAATTTAACAAAACGACAATTACTTTAGTGTAAATGACAGTAACATGTGTGTACGGTATAAATTTCCAATATTACTATTACATGAGTGTAAATGACAGTTACATGTATATAAGGAATCCATTACAAAAGTGACAATAACATGAGTGTAAATGACAGTAACATGTGTGTACGGAATCGATCGTCACCATGAAAATTACATGAGTATAAATGACAATTATGCCTCCATTGGTTGAGACTAAGATATAGTAACCTTTAATATACATAAGTTTTATACTGCTCCAATAGCAAAACCACGTTTTTAATTCAACCAAGTTAAAACAACATTTATATGTTGTTATATAAGCTTGATAAACAGCATATGTAGCTCATATTCGTTATTCTGGCGCTGTCATATGGAACTCGATCGCACCTCCAAACATATCAAAGAATTTAAAAATAAATATTATTCCTATCCTTTAGGTAATACTAGTTAATTTTAATTTGCTTGCATTTGGTTAAGTACTTTAAAATAACTTTAATATATTTAAATATAGGGACTTTTGGTTTTACAACAGGAAACTCTTCAGAATTGTATAATATTGTATGTATATAACCATGTGTATGTGTTACATGTTTCTTCATTTTGATGGCCTCAAAAGGGAGAACAATTGTTGTAAATTGATTGAATTACCATCATTAAATAAATCATTTATTATTATTATTATTATTATTATTATATGCAACACGATCGTTATTGGCTAAGCGTGCCAAAAGAGACACAGCACGTATCAGAATGCTTTATTTCAACATAATGACTATCAAATATTCTTGAAATATACATCAAATATGTCAACCAAATTGAACAATACGAACCCAAAATATGTCCAAAACTCCGAAAAGTAGTATCAGGTTCCTGTACAGCAATATGCACAAGACTTTCAACAGTCGACACAAAACAATTAACACAGTTTGTGAATATGCCAAATTCAGTACATGTTTATATGTTATCGAGTAGAACATAATTACATGTATATAGCTACCTCGTGACAAAAGTGGGATTAATCATGAACAGTCCGTGTCTTAAACCTGTCGTCAGGGTATAGCTCAGGAGCATGTACTACTACTGTATTAGGAGCATGTACTACTACTGTATTAGGAGCATGTACTACTACTGTATTAGGAGCATGTACTACTACTGTATCAGGAGCATGTACTACTACTGTATTAGGAGCATGTACTACTACTGTATTGGGAGCATGTACTACTACTGTATTAGGAGCATGTACTACTACTGTATTAGGAGCATGTACTACTACTGTATTAGGAGCATGTACTACTACTGTTTTAGCAGCATGTACTACTACTGTACTAGGAGCATGTACTACTACTGTATCAGGAGCATGTACTACTACTGTATCAGGAGCATGTACTACTACTGTATCAGGAGCATGTACTACTACTGTATTGGGAGCATGTACTACTACTGTATTAGGAGCATGTACTACTACTGTATTAGGAGCATGTACTACTACTGTATTAGGAGCATGTACTACTACTGTATTACTACTGTATCAGGAGCATGTACTACTACTGTATTGGGAGCATGTACTACTACTGTATTAGGATCATGTACTACTACTGTATTGGGAGCATGTACTACTACTGTATTAGGAGCATGTACTACTACTGTATTGGGAGCATGTACTACTACTGTATTAGGAGCATGTACTACTACTGTATCAGGAGCATGTACTACTACTGTATTAGGAGCATGTACTACTACTGTATTAGGAGCATGTACTACTACTGTATTGGGAGCATGTACTACTACTGTATTAGGAGCATGTACTACTACTGTATTAGGAGCATGTACTACTACTGTATTGGGAGCATGTACCACTACTGTATTAGGAGCATGTACTACTACTGTATCAGGAGCATGTACTACTACTGTATTAGGAGCATGTACTACTACTGTATTAGGAGCATGTACTACTACTGTATCAGGAGCATGTACTACTACTGTATTGGGAGCATGTACTACTACTGTATTAGGAGCATGTACTACTACTGTATTAGGAGCATGTACTACTACTGTATTAGGAGCATGTACTACTACTGTATCAGGAGCATGTACTACTACTGTATTGGGAGCATGTACTACTACTGTATTAGGAGCATGTACTACTACTGTATTAGGAGCATGTACCACTACTGTATTAGGAGCATGTACTACTACTGTATCAGGAGCATGTACTACTACTGTATTGGGAGCATGTACTACTACTGTATTAGGAGCATGTACTACTACTGTATTGGGAGCATGTACTACTACTGTATCAGGAGCATGTACTACTACTGTATCAGGAGCATGTACTACTACTGTATTAGGAGCATGTACTACTACTGTATTAGGAGCATGTACTACTACTGTATTGGGAGCATGTACCACTACTGTATTAGGAGCATGTACTACTACTGTATTAGGAGCATGTACTACTACTGTATTAGGAGCATGTACTACTATTATATATCGAAAGTTCCAAAGAACTGGGAAGTAGTGGATTAGTGGTTAACCTACCAGACTGACTGCGGGACCGCGTTCGTCGTGTTCCAAACAAGACCGCAGACCCTACAATGAGACAATATGCGTTGTGCAAATTTATATTGAACATAGTTTTTAATAAATTATAATTAATATATTGTATTCAACCAAAATAGCCCCGTTTGGGGCAAAGAATAGGGCCACTGCAGATCCCGTTGGAGGGGAAGGCAGAGGGGTAGACCCCCCCCCCCCCCCACCAAATTCATGTTCATTTATCATTTTTTGTTCATGCTCATTAAAGGTCTTCATCTTGACCCCTGCATTGTTTCAGGTGCCATCTCGCTCATATCACTAGAGCAGTGGCAGAAAAAACTATAACGTGGCTTCAGCGTAAATGGAGTGTCTACAATAGAATTTGCAGCAACTCTGCAGTTCAGTGTGAGAAGGTTCTAGGCCCGTTTTCCATATTTTATCTCGATGTACATGGAGGATGAGCCTGGCATGTTCATTCCTGTTAGGCGCCATATAACCTTTCATGTGTTGGTGCGCCTTAAAACCCAGTAGATTGTTATTTCAACAAAGGTACATTGCACTAAGATACATTGCTAGTGCAAATACAGTTCAGGCTTAGGGCCTTAACACTATCGTCATATTACTAGTATGGCAAGTCTGAAAATCGTTATGTCACAAATATGGGAGATAGCTGCATACACAAAACATTTACAAGAGACTACATAATCAAAGGGCTCTAACTATCATAAAAATCATCTGTTATACTGTTTAAAGTCAGAATATGCTTATTGTTAACCTTAACGGAGATGATTGGGACTTTGTGTCCAGTATTTGTATATAATAATACCGTCAACTTTGCATTAAATCCACCGATGTACCCAGCCGTTAATAGAAACAACTGATTGGAAACGTACGCTTCGTTAAAAAAGGCACGCTGACTTTTTAACTCTTGTGTTTACATATGCACGCTGACTTTTTAACTCTTGTATTTACATAAACATTACTTGTGCTATAAATAAACCATTAGGATCAGCACAATTTCTGTGTTGTGCTAAGCGTCGGCGCAGCGTGTAGATGATGCAGCGTAATTAGTACACACATATTTATTCGGCATAGCTTGTACAGTTTAGTCTTATTCAGTTTATTTGTTAGCGTAATTCTCTAAGTTGTAACGCTTCCGAGTGCTTCGTCACTGTTTCAGTTTATGTGTTAATAAGCATATTCTGCCTTTAAGCATATTTTATTGCCAAAAAATATTTACATAGCAATAGGGTCGTGCCACAAGTTCTCGCAACATTAGTTACGGCCCTTCCCATAAACATACATAATATTCATTTAACATAATGGCTGAAGGAAAGGAAAGGAATAGAAAACATTGATAAAAGAGATAAGGACTAGAAAAGATGAGAAGGATTTGATTGAAATTCAAATGCTACAAAATTTCAAATCAGTGTTGAGGGTTTGTCAGCTGTGAACTTATTTTTACTTCAGGTTTGCATTCAATATTAACGCTACGAAGACACCTCAACTGCCACCATTAAATTTACCCGTGTCCTTAATGAATGGTTGTACCGCCAGGACAATAACTTGATTAGCGTGTGTGTCGTAAAAGTCATCCAACCATAATACCTCTATCACATAAGCATACCTATGTAACACAATTTTCGCAAACGGAATCAGAACTTATTCTCCGCCATTAAGGCTAGGGACAAAAATGTTAAACAAAATCCATATCTTACAAAAGTATGTCCCGGATGTAGCGTCTCTATTTGCACAAAGGGAGGTAACGCCATGCTTTCTTCCTCATTCTTCGACTTCCTGCCCGAGCGTTGACTGCCAGCAGATCTAGGATGAGGGGTTTGAAGGAACCTTGAAAAGCAAATTGTCTATATTCTTCTGTGGGATTTTGTGTTTTTACAGAATATATTTGGATTATTTACTGCTTATTTGCTTCATATTTACCCACTGTTTCACTAGAAAAAACGATAACTTTTAAATTCCTAATGAAACAGCAAAGAGAAATATCGTTTGTTTGTGTCGAAAAACTACATTTTCGAGAATTTCTTTATTGAAAAAAAGAAATCGATAAAGTAAAAAGGTCATGATCTATAATAACAATTAAGTTGGATTGCACAGCCATTGAAACACGAACCGGTCATTATGAATGAGACTCAATTGGAGCCTTCAAATGACTGAACTATGGTCAAATCGTACTCATTTCTATCTCCTAAAAAAGGTCCAGATTCTAAAAAGTGCAAAATGATATTCGGTAATCCTGTAATTGATCAAATAGAGTGTGTTGAGTCGGATTGAACTATCGATAGCTAATTTCAGAGTTAGGTGCTTCAACTGCAAATTGGGACATTTGAAGAAGAATAGACAACTTGTTTTTGAAAGTCTGATTTTGATTAAACAATAGGTTAAGAAAGCTTACACCAAGCATAGTTATGTCATGTTATAAAGCTCACACTTGGGTTTTAGTACACTGTACATACATATACATGCATGTAATAGTCATAACTTTACTTAAAAAAGAAACCAAAATAACACTGGACTCGTAATTATAATGTTACATATATCCAATAAAACGCTGGTCTCTATCAATCCAGATGCACTATATGCAATTTAAATCATGTATCAATACAAAAACTGGTTTAATTAAACATTCTTTAAGGGCTAAATATTATACCACGACATCTGCATCTGTGTGCATCAGATGATTTATTATATGGTTTTGACTCGTGCTATTCATGCATCCGTGTTCATCAGATGATTAATTAGATGGTTTTGACCCGTGCTATTCATGCATCGATGTGCACCAGATGATTAATTAGATGGTTTTAAACCGTTCTATTCATGCATCCTTATGCATCAATTAGATGTTTTTGACCCGTGCTATTTATGCATCCGTGTACATTAAATCATTTAATTAGATTGTTTTAAACCCCTGATATGCATGCATCCGTGTGCATCAGATGATTAATAAGGTGGTTTGACCCGTGCTATTCATGCATCCGTGTGCATCAGATGATTAATCCGATGGTTTTGACCCGTGCTATTCATGCATCCATGTGCAGCATATGATTAATTAGATGGTTTTGATCCGTGCTATTCATGCTTCCGTCTGCATCAGATGATTAATAAGATTGTTTAGACCCGTGCTAGAGCATGCATCGATGTGCATCAGATGAATAATTAGATGTTTTTCACCTATGCTATTCATGCGGCATAAAAAGTCACTTACAACGAAGATGGAGATCTGTTTAACGAAAATTAATAAGGTTTCATTTATCTGGTAATACATACACTGCTTTCATTCACGTTTTGTCATGAAATACATGCCTCAATAATCTAAATTAGCTAATGCCAGTATTTATCTGTAGAGGTTCACATGTGTTATCATTTGTATATGCATTCTCAATTACCATTTAATCGATATAACTGCTATCCTATGACAAAATGTAAAAACTGGTTTTGTTTAATATAGTCTAATAAAAAGAGATCGAATTGTATTACAGCACCTTCAATTGAACGTAGATGTGTTTTGGATTTGTAAAATATGGACAATATAATGGTCAGTATTCTGCAAAGAAGTAGTGTTTGTTTAATTACCTCCCCTTATCCTGTGATCGGCACGTGCTCGGCCTGGGTAAATCTTCGTCGTCCAGAAGCTCTTTATCGATAGACTTACAACTTCTTGCTCTGCTTCGATTTTTGAGATCATCTGATGCGAAATCAATATAAAACAGCATCATGGTATTGTCTATCTTCCTCATTCGCTCTATATAGTTCACTTTGTTTTTTGTTAAATTACTTAATAGTTTAACATGCTGACGAAATAAAAGATACAACTATCGCATTGTTGGAAAATTAAGAAAACAATTTTCATATGTATCCGTTAAAATAAACTTATAATGCATGTCATTACATATAAACTAATATTTTAGTATACATACATTAATCACCATACATTAATCACGTTTGTTTAATTTTAATTGCCTTGGTTTTTATTCAGCTCTATATACAACATGCTAAAGACATGTATATATGGGGTTTAATTGTCGCTCTTAACTATCACGCTGGATTCTACTTGTAGTAGTGAGCTCAGTGCCCAAAAGTATGGTGCCGACACTGGAACACCAGGCTGAAGACACATGCCACGATACCCTACACATTCACATTATTCTGCCACCGGGCCGACCAATCCTGGCACTACCCTTTATAATTAGTTACGCTGAACGTCCGGCAATAGAGCTAGTAGTGTCATATTGTATGAAGTATTTTCTCTGACCCGGCCGGGGATTGAACCCACGACCTCCCGTATACGGGGCGGACGTTCTATCACTAGGCCACCCGGGTCCCTCCGCGGTGTTCCAGACAGGGAAACATTCGCAGTGAGGTACACAGTATTTCATAACATAATTGTTTATGAAACTCGTTCGGTAACATAAGATGTTATTCATTCCTAAAAAGTCAAATAAACTATATAATTATGAGATACAGGATATGCACATTTGAGAGCAACTCTGCAAGAAATAGCCATTTGTGTCAACAAGAATTACTTCCCTTACTTAGTTTAAACTTATTTATTTTACATCGATTGTATCGAAAGCTCTATGAACTTATTTTAATCACTCTCGATGTCTTCCTGTGTAGAACCAGTACTAAGCAATGCAGATAAAGTGTCTTGCTGAGGGACACAAGCCATATGGTCGTGACGGGGGTCGAACCCATGACGTTTAGATCATGGGTCCAACGCTCTACCACTAGACCACAGCGCTCCACAATGCATGTTTTCCCCTTACTTATGGGAAGCCTGTGTAGTTCCTGGAGGTGTGTCAAAGGGAGAAAAACATTGTTTTATAAAAAATGACAGTGCTGAATTAACACGTATATACTACGTTTCATTTTGGCTTTGTTATCTAAGGGATTAACAATTATTGTTCCCTCTCGAGTATGCAATAATAGGCGGATGGCTTACATTATATGTATTTGAATAAACGGTTTGAAATTGAAATTTATATTGTATTATAAAATTGCATTTATTGTGTTTATGTACAGTAAAGCATTGCAAGACAATCGAAGCATACCTTCGTCATCTATGGTCACGATAACTTCGTAATCACGTTCGTCGTCTTTGTCCTTGTCATCTGAATCATGTATATTTTGTTGTTAGAATAAAAAGTTCATATCAGTTGTATATTTAATAATCAGTAAAGAATACATGACATTCCTGCGAGAACGAATATTATACAGTAGTTCATTGCAGTGGGTGTCACAGAAATTCCGATGATCGCATGGTACGATGTCGATAACGCGATATATTATCGTACCTTTGCCATCGTATCATCATACCATCGTGTTTATTACTCGATGCGAAATGGTACCATGGACCATCGTACTACCGTACCATCATCGCGTTTACAAGTCAATATGCGATGACCGCTGGCCCTAACGGAACACCGTAGGGGTCGCTGTCAGATGCATTTCCCATTTTCGCATTTTCTTTTCCAAGATTTGCTTACGTTAAAGGAACATACGGCAATTTTGAGTTTATTATTAAGCATGAACATTACGTGGTCCCGTCTTAATTCCATTAAGCGATTGGAAAGCTTATATTAGCAGGATTTTATAACGGATATTTCGACAATAAAACATGCTTAAAAACAAGTTTTACTGGAAAAAAAGGCAATAACGTGTTTAAAATTACCCATTAAAGGTTTTAAATTTACAATGTGCAAACGTTTAAAGCCAAATTGAGGTTTTATTTCATACCACAGCCAACCCCGTTTTCTCTTTTTGGAGAAGGAGTTTGATGGGGTATGAAAGTTAATAGTCGGACCACGTAATGTGCGTCTCGATTTATTAATCCAGGATCATTTTGGATTTAAACCTGCATATAATTTTTAAAAAATATCTGCGGTTTTTATTTTCTCTTCTTATTCTACTCAAGGCTTAACTATATTACTGTAGCAACATAATCAGCAGTTAGTAATATGAAAGAAAGATTTCCTCGATGCTATTCATATAAGTAATGCTACTGATTGAACAAATACATCTTTTGTAGAAAAACTAACGGGTCACGGTGAGTTTTTAACAAATCAAGATTGCCGTGTGTCTGTTTAAATATAATTAAGTGATGTTCATATCGACATATTTTATCCTATAGCATTTCAAGTTGACAAAATACGATAATAAAAAGCATCGTCAGCCCCTTTCAGTTCTCTGAACTAGTCCAAAACAAAAATAATTTGTGTTTTAGTTTACGCTACCGAACATAGTTTGTCCGCATTCAAAATCTACTTTTGCCGTTCATGAAAAAATAAAATAATTTAATATAGCATTTTATTATATATATATATTTATTTTATGATAAGCAATGAAATACTGTATTTTATCACTGAAATAAAAGTGTTATTCCACACTGTGGAATATAGAGTTTTATTTCCACAGTAGCTGTCGGACTACTTTTATAATGTAAAACCAACACAAATGCACAGTAACATGACTGCCAAGATATTCCAACTGTTATACTGTTAAATCCACTGTTTATTTAATTACTTTCTTTCTATGACTTTAACGGTTTCAAAAAAAGAGACGCCATGTAACGTTTCGTTACGTCATCGTGTACAGGGCGCGTAGCCAGGTGTGTAAAACGGTTTAGTTACTGAAATTGCTTAAATAATTGTTTGTAAAATCATAAAATAAAAAGAAAATTTGTTGTTTTGTCGTGAATAACATAATTTATTTCATCTCGAAGTTAGAAAACTTTTATATTTTCACTCATGCTTCGCATTCGTGAAAATATAAAGTTTTCTCACTTCTCGATGAAATAAAATATGTTATTCACTCCAAAACAACAAATATCCTCTATGTATCCTCCTCAAACAAGGCTGTCGACATTGTATTACAATCATAACGATCTTACACAGAAGAACAGCCCTAAAACAAACATCAAAATTTAATATAAACTTAAATTCAAATGCAGGATATTCAATTAAAATTCCAAATATGATATTATATCCTTACACCTGCAGTGGAGACAAAATAACTTTTATCTGGATTTTGTTTGCGAAAATTTCATAAATTGCATCAAAGCAATTTAGAGAGCTTAAAAACCTAGATTTCATTACTGTTACTGTAGTGTCAGTGTTACTGTACTCACCAGAGTGGTCAATGTTTTCTTTCTCAGCCTCCTCAGACATTTCCACTTTTCTTGACTTCGGGTCTGTTGTCATTGGTCTGGTGCGGCTGTTTTCAGAGCTCGGCTTGTTTCCTCGCACATGGCTGGGCACGGCTGACTGGCTTCTGATGCGAATGTCGCGGGTATCGCCTTTGAAGGGTTTGTGTTTAGAGGAAGAATCGGCGACAAGGGTAGTACGTCGTAAACCGGGGTGATAGTTGGACGGCGCATAGCACGACTTTCCTGTGAATGTGGGCGAATACATGTACACTTCAACCGTTAAATTATACATAGAGTGACTTGTCATTCAATATTCAGCGCTCATTTGTGTGATATATATTATGTTCAGTCGGAAAATCGCCATGCCAGTTACTACTTAGTTTAGTGAAATCTCAAACAAATCGTGTCATATGATAAAACATATATTGCAGTCATAGTCACTGTATATATAACACGTTGAACATGTTCAATATTTTTTCTCGACAGAGCTAGTAAAATATAAGCATGATTTACATCTTCATGCAAAAAACAAAATATTTATATGCTTAAAAGTAGTAAAATGGGAAAAGTGATATATATGTACATGAATTAGGAGAAAAAAATATAAATACATTTCAGCCCGGTATAAAATACTGAAAATGCAGAAGTCTGAGGAAAGATCATGTCAGCCATATAAGAGTCAGTAGTTCTTTGAAATCTTACATCGGCCATTATACTGATCATTAGATAGAAACAGCAATGACATGTTAAGAGATAAAGGCCCATTATGTCACAAATCTAATCATTAATTTTACCATACTAGAAGGAACAGTTACCCAAAAAAATACATTTTCAATTGTGTGGGCTTCAGCGTCTCCACGTGTTTTGGACATCATGCTTGTGTTCACCCGTATCATGTATTTCTTAACACATCATATGTACTGGTCAATTATTTCCTAACGTTTCAACTTTTTAAAAGTTAAGTTTACATCAACTACATGACACACTTAACTTTTCCCTGCTATGTTTACATCAACTGCATGACACAATTAACTTTTCCCTGCTATGTTTACATTAACTGCATGACACACTTAACTTTTCCCTGCTATGTTTACAGTCTTACTTCCGTTCCCATCGGCGATAAAATCCAGGATCTTTTTCTTCTTGTGGTAGCTCGATTGCTCCTCCATTGTTTGCTGTATTTTCTTTCTTCTTGCCTTAACATCTACTCGCCCTGGTTCCAAATGTTTCAGAACTCTTGCTTCCCCCTTTAAGTTTTAACAAGTTTATTAGACACGATGATTAAAGTGTCCGAATTCAACCAAGAAGGGCTGATGGCAAACATATATGTCTTCGAAATCAATCCAAGAGAGATGATGACAAACATTTACGACAGATTACGACAGATAAAAAGGACATCAGCGTCTCTTACCGCTGCTAGTTCGAATCCCACTGCTACCTCGATTTATCAAATGAGAAAACAAAAATAACGGAGGTCGTCAACACATAGGCATGAATGATACAGGGTTCAAATACAACATCACGGCATCCTACAGTGGCAATTCAAACATCTTAGTAAATAAATATAACATAAAACAGTATCAAATGTAATTTAACTGTTAACTTAAGTCACCTGTTGTAAGCAGTTTGCTTCTTAGGCTTGATGGTATTCCTGGGTAGAACCAGTACTAAGAAATGCAGATAAAGTGTCTTGCTCAGGGACACACCGCATATGGTTTTGGCGGGATCGAACCCACGACTTTTGGATCATGAGTCCAATGCCGTACCACTAGACCACAGCGCTACACAACCACTAGACCACGAAGTAACGAGGTACTAGTAGTGTTTGTCTGGTCGCTGAAAAATAAATGGATTGTACCATACACCCAAAAAAAGGTTTGGTAGGTTAAATGGTGTTTTACGTCATTTTCAGCATATTTTAGGCTATATATGACAATCGATTGTGTCGTGGTAGAGGCAAATCACTCACTTTCTCCTTGGTAGAAACACTACTGAATTAAAAGAATAGTTATATATGAAATATGCACTTTGCTGCAACCATATGAAATATTGCAATTATCTATAGAACATACTCTCATGTACCCCTACCATGTATTATCCTAACACGCACACGCGCGCGCGGTGCCCCTACCATGCGCGCGGTGCCCCTACCATGTATTATCGTAACACACGCGCGCACGCGCGCGCGAAAGAAAGGTAAGTACGCGCTCGCATGCAGCTACTTAACTTGTACTGGAGAGTCATACGTTCTATCTGTACATGTCTGTGTTCAAAGCAAACTTCGCCTAATATTGCGTAAGTCATAATAGTAAAGTTGTTAATACGTTAAGTTGTAAACTGTGACAATCAAAGAATATACAAGCCTTGAAAAAAAATAGGGTAATAAACACATCACAACATACTTACTGATTTAATAACATAAATCCATTCAATGTCGTTGCTGTCTTTAACAATGAGTCTACCATATCTATAAAATAAAATTGTTTGAATTTATAAACAGTTTTTGATGTTAACACGAGTTTGAAATTAGATATAATCCTTTCCACATTAAATACTGTTATAACGCAACATGGGTATTGACTGTGACGTTAAGTTATGACGTAAATAAAGACCGTGTTGCTGACGTCGACGTCATCCGTCGATAACGATCAATTAAGTGAATAATTTATGTTAAAATTATACACAAACTGATTTAAAATATAATAAATAGATTATTTAACTGCTGGGTTCGATTATAGGGAAATCCTTCACTCGATGGTAGTGTTGTTTTGCTTTTTCATTCACTCGCATACGCTCGTTCGTGAAAAGAACAACACGTCTACCATCTCGTGAAGGATATCCCTACAATCGATACCAACAGTTAAATAATCTCTATTTACTTCAAGGTTTGGAATTAAAGATAACTTTCAGAAAGAAGCAACATACTTATTATAGCCATTTCAATATTCTTTCTGCGTGTGTCTGAAACTTAAGGATTGGTTTACAGAACAAATAAAACAGTATTAAACACTAACTCTAAACCCGCTAAGCACGACTATAATAGCCTTTGCGTCCATTGTAAATCCAGATCAGCTGCTGATCAGTCATTTTCCACAAAACACCCCTTTGTCACATAAATGGAATGGTCTTAATTCAAAGAAAGAACAGTCCATTATGTATATGTAGCGGGTTAAGGGTTAAATGTAATTTTAACATGACATATTGATCAGATACGAATCAGAAAGTGATAAAAAATAATTTAAGCATCCATTTAAACATATCCCCAGCCTAAAATTGTACCGAAAATCTCACAAGCAACTATATTTATTTTCATATCATTTCATTATTTTGAAAAGGGTGTCCATCACACAAGTTATATAAGCAAGAGCGATCATGGTGCGTACTACATTTGGCTCAGTATATCAGTAGCTTGAAACCTCGACATGCTCTGTTATATGTATACCTGTCTGAAATTGTAAAATACATACTAACAGCTAACAATAGCACGAGCTTGGGATATTAACAGCTAACAATAGCACGAGCTTGGGATATTAACAGCTAACAATAGCACGAGCTTGGAATATTAACAGCTAACAATAGCACGAGCTTGGAATATTAACAGCTAACAATAGCACGAGCTTGGGATACTAACAGCTAACAATAGCACGAGCTTGGGATATTAACAGCTAACAATAGCACGAGCTTGGAATATTAACAGCTAACAATAGCACGAGCTTGGGATATTAACAGCTAACAATAGCACGAGCTTGGAATACTAACAGCTAACAATAGCACGAGCTTGGGATATTAACAGCTAACAATAGCACGAGCTTGGAATACTAACAGCTAACAATAGCACGAGCTTGGGATATTAACAGCTAACAATAGCACGAGCTTGGGATATTAACAGCTAACAATAGCACGAGATTGGGAAACTAGCAGCTAACAATAGCACGAGATTGGGAAACTAGCAGCTGACAATAGCACAAGATTGGGAGACTAACAGCTAACAATAGCACGAGATTGGGATATTAACAGGTAACAACAACACGAGTAGAGAGGCTAACAGCTGATTATGAGAATGAAGGACTAACAGCTAACACTAGCACGAGAATGGAAGCCTAGCAAATAACAATAGCACGAATGGGATACTAATAGCTAAAATATGAGA
>JAWPHD010019762.1:0-34360 GCA_037043455.1 Cyrtodaria siliqua | reverse complement strand
TATTGCGTAAGAACGGAATAATATATGCGTAAGAACGGAATATATATGCGTAAGAACGGAATATAATTGTAAGAACTGGAATATATATGGGTAGAACTGAATATATATGTGTAAGAACTGAATATATATGTGTTTAAGAACTGAATATATATGCGTAAGACGGAATATATATGTGTAGAACTGATATATATGCGTAAGAACGGAATATATATGTGAAGAACTGAATATATATGTGTACGAACTGAATATATAATGCGTTAGAACTGAATATATATGCGTAAGAATGGAATATATATGTGTTAGAACTGAATATATATGTGTAAGAACTGAATATTAGCGTACGAATGGAATATATATGCGTAAGAACGGAATATATATGCGTAAGATCGGAATATATATGCGTAAGAACGGAATATATATGTTAAGAACTGAATATATTATGTGTATGAACGGAATATATATGCGTAAGAATGGAATATATACGTGTAGAGAACTGAATATATGCGGTTAGAATGAATATATATGCGTAAGAACGGAATATATATGCGTAAGAACGGAATATAATGCGTAAGAACGGCATATATATGTGTAAGAACTGAATATATATGTGTAAGGACGGAATATATATGCGTAAGAATGGAATATTATGTGTAAGAACTGAATATATATGTGTAAGAACTGAATATATATGTGTAAGAACTGAATATATATGTGTAAGAACTGAATATATATGTGTTAGAACTGAATATATATGCGTAAGATCGGAATAATATATGCGTAAGAACTGAATATATATGCGTAAGAACGGAAATATATATGCGTAAGAACGGAATATATATGCGTAAGAACGGAATATATTCTAAGAACTGAATATATATGTGTAGAGAACTGAATATATATGTGTAAGAACTGAATATATATGTGTAAGAACTGAATATATATGCGTAAGAACGGAATATATATGTGTAAGAACTGAATATATATGCGTAAGAACGGAATATATATGTGTAAGAACTGAATATATATGTGTACGAACTGATATATTATGCGTTAGAACTGAATATATATGTGTAAGAATGGAACTATATATGTGTTAGAACTGAATATATATGTGTAAGAACTGAATATTAGCGTACGAATGGAATTATATATGCGTAAGAACGGAATATATATGCGTAAAGATCGGAATATATATGCGTAAGAACGGGAATATATATTTTAAGAACTGAATAAATATGTGTAATAACGGAATAATATATGCGTAAGAATGGAATATATACGTGTAAGAACTGAATATATGCGTTAGAATGGAATATATATGCGTAAGAACGGAATATATATGCGTAAGAACGGAATATATATGCGTAAGAACGGAATATATATGTGTAAGAACTGAATATATATGTGTAAGGACGGAATATATATGCGTAAGAATGGAATATATATTTGTAAGAACTGAATATATATGTGTAAGAACTGAATATATATGTGTAAGAACTGAATATATATGTGTAAGAACTGAATATATATGTGTTAGAACTGAATATATATGCGTAAGATCGGAATATATATGCGTAAGAACTGAATATATATGCGTAAGAACTGAATATATATGTGTAAGAACTGAATATATATGTGTTAGAACTGAATATAATATGTGTAAGAACTGAATATATGCGTAAGAACTGAATATATATGCGTAAGAACTGAATATATATGTGTAAGAACTGAATATATATGTGTAAGAAACTGAATATATATGTGTAAGAACTGAATATATTTAATGTGTAAGAACTGAATATATATGTGTCAGAACTGAATATATGCGTAAGAACTGAATATATATGCGTAAGAACGGAATATATATCTGTAAGAACTGAATATATATGTGTAAGAACTGAATATATATGTGTTAGAACTGAATATATATGTGTAAGAACTGAATATATGTGTAAGAACTGAATATATATGCGTAAGAACTGAATATATATGTGTAAGAACTGAATATATATGTGTAAGACTGAATATATATGTGTAAGAACTGAATATATATGTGTAAGAACTGAATATATATGTGTAAGAACTGATTATATATGCGTAAGAACGGAATATATATGTGTAAGAACGGAATATATATGCGTAAGAACGGAATATATATGCGTAAGAACTAAATATATATGCTTAAGAACTGAATATATATGTGTAAGAACTGAATATTATGCGTAAGAATGGAATATATATGCGTAAGAACGGAATATATATGCGTAGGAACTAAATATATATGCGTAAGAACGGAATATATATGCGTAAGAACGGAATATATATGCGTAAGAACGGAATATATATGTGTAAGAACTGAATATATATGTGTAAGAACGGAATATATATGTGTAAGAACTGAATATATATATGTGTATGAACTGAATATATATGAGTAAGAACTGATATATATTTGTAAGAACTGAATATATATGTGTAGAACAGAATATATATGTGTAAGAACTGAATATATATGTGTAAGAACTGAATATATATGAGTAAGAACGGAATATATATGCGTAAGAACTAAATATATATGCGTAAGAACGGAATATATATGCGTAAGAACGGAATATATATGCGCGTAAGAACGGAATATATAATGCGTAAGAACGGAATATATATGCGTAAGAACGGAATATATATGTATTAGAACTGAATATATATGTGTCAGAGAACGGAATATATATGCGTAAGAATGGAATATATATGTGTAAGAAATAAATATATATGTGTAAGAACTGAATATATATGTGTAAGAACTGAATATATATGTGTTAATACTGAATATATATGCGTAAGAACTGAATATATAAGTGTAAGCACTGAATATATAGTGTAAGAACTGAATATACATGTGTAAGAACTGAATATATATGTGTTAGAACTGAATATATATGCTAAGATCGGATATATTGCGTAAGAACTGAATATATATGCGTAAGAACGGAATATTAGTGTAAGAACTAAATATATGTGTAAGAACGGAATATATATGCGTAAGAATAGAATATATATGTGTAAGAACTGAATATATATGTGTCAGAACTGAATATATATGTGTAAGAACTGAATATATATGTGTAAGAACTGAATATATATTTGTAAGAACTGAATATTATATGTGTAAGATCTGAATATATATGCGTAAGAACTGAATATATGCGTAAGAATGTAATATATGCGTAAAACGGAATATATATGCGTAAGATCGGAATATATATGCGTAAGAAACGGAATATATATGTGTAAGAACTGAATATATATGTGTAAGAACGGAATATATATGCGTAAGAATGGAATATATACGTGTAAGAACTGAATATATGCGTAAGAATGAATATATATGCGTAAGAACGGAATATATATGCGTAAGAACGGAATATATATGCGTAAGAACGGAATATATATGCGTAAGAACGGAATATATATGTGTAAGAACTGAATATATATGTGTAAGGAACGGAATATATATGCGTAAGAATGGAATATATATGTGTAAGAACTGAATATATATGTGTAAGAACGGAATATATATCTGTAAGAACTGAATATATATGTGTAAGAACTGAATATATATGTGTTAGAACTGAATATATATGTGTAAGAACTGAAATATATATGTGTAAAAACTGAATATATATGCGTAAGAATGGAATATATATGCGTAAGAACGGAATATATATGCGTAAGAACGAAATATATATAGCGTAAGAACGGAATATATAAGCGTACGAACGGAATATATATGTGTAAGAACATGAATATATATGTGTAAGGACGGAATATATATGCGTAAGAATGGAATATATATGTGTAAGAACTGAATATATATGTGTAAGAACGGAATATATATCTGTAAGAACTGAATATATATGTGTAAGAACTGAATATATATGTGTTAGAACTGAATATAATATATATGTGTAGAGAACCTGAATATATGCGTAAGAACTGAATATATATGCGTAAGACTGTATATATATGTGTAAGGAACTGAATATATATGTGTAAGTACTGAATATATATGTGTAAGAACTGAATATATATGTGTAAGAACTGAATATATATGCGTAAGAACGGAATATATATGTGTAAGAACTGATATATATGCGTAAGAACGGAATATATATGCGTAAGAACGGAATATAATTGTAAGAACTGAAGATATATGTGTAAGAACTGAATATATAAGTGTAAGAACTGAATATATATCTGTAAGAACTGAATATCTATGTGTAAGAACTGAATATATATGCGTAAGAACGGAATATATATGCCTAAGAACTGAATATATATGCGTAATAACGGAATATATATGCGTAAGAACGGAATATATATGCGTAAGAACGGAATTATATGCGTAAGAACGGAATATATATGCGTAAGAACGGAATATATATGCTTAAGAACGGAATTATATATGCGTAAGAACGGAATATATATGCGTAAGAACGGATTATATATGCGTAAGAACTGAATATATATGTGTAAGAAATGAAGATATATGTGTAAGAACTGAATATATAAGTGTAAGAACTGAATATATATCTGTAAGAACTGAATTAATATGTGTAAGAACTGAATATATATGCTTAAGAACGGAATATATATGCGTAAGAACTAAATATATATGCGTAAGAAACGGAATATATATGCGTAAGAACGGAATATATATGCGTAAGAAACTGGAATTTATATGCGTAAGAACGGAATATATATGCGTAAGAAACGGAATATATATGCGTAAGAACGGAATTTATATGCGTAAGAACGGAATATATATGCGTAAGAACGGAATAGTATATGCGTAAGAACTGAATATATATGTGTAAGAACTGAATATATATGTGTAAGAACTGAATATATATGCTTAAGAACGGAATATATATGCGTAAGAACTAAATATATATGCGTAAGAACGGAATATATATGCGTAAGAACGGAATATATATGCGTAAGAACGGAATTTTATATGCGTAAGAACGGAATATATATGCGTAAGAACGGAATATATATGCGTAAGAACTGAATATATATGCGTAAGAACGGAATATATATGCGTAAGAACTGAATATATATGTATTATAACAGAATATATATGTGTAAGACGGAATATATATGCGACGGAATGAAATATATATGTGTAAGAAATAAATATATATGTGTGAGAACTGAATATATATGTGTAGAAACTGAATATATATGTGTAAGAACTGAATATATATGTGTAAGAACTGAATATATATGTGTAAGAACTGAATATATATGCGTAAGAACGGATATATAATGCGTAAGAACTGAATATATATGTGCAAGAACTAAATATATATGTGTAACAACGGAATATATATGCGTAAGAACGGAATATATATGCGTAAGAACTGAATATATGCGTAAGAACAGAATATAATGCGTAAGAACGGAATATATATGCGTAAGGAACGGAATATATATGCGTAAGAACGGAATATATATGCGTAAGAACGGAATATATATGTGTAAGAACTGAATATATATGTGTAAGAACTGAATTTATATGCGTAAGAACAGAATATATATGTGTAAGAACTGAATATATATGTGTAAGAACTGAATATATATGTGTAAGAACTGAATATATATGTGTAAGAACTGAATATATATGTGTAAGAACTGAATATATATGTGTAAGAACTGAATATATATGTGTAAGAACTGAAATATATATGTGTAAGAACTGAATATATATGCGTAAAAAACTGAATATATATGCGTAAGAACGGAATATATATGTGTAAGAACTGAATATATATGTGTAAGAAACTGAATATATATGTGTATGAACGGAATATATATGTGTAAGAACTGAATATATATGTGTAAGAACTGATATTATATGTGTAAGAACTGAATATATATGTGTAAGAACTGAATATTATATGTGTAAAAACTGAATATATATTGTAAGAACTGAATATATATGCGTAAGATCGGAATATATATGCGTAAGAACTGAATATATATGCGTAAGAACGGAATATATATCCGTAAGAATGGAATATCTATGTGTAAGAACTGAATATATATGCGTAAGAACTGAATATATTATGCGTTAGAACTGAATATATGCGTAAGAACTGAATATATATGCGTAAGAACTGAATATATAATGCGTAAGAACGGTATATATATCTGTAAGAACTGAATATATATGTGTAAGAACTGAATATATATGTGTTAGAACTGAATATATATGTGTAGGAACTGAATATATATGCGTAAGATCGGAATATATATGCAGTAAGAACGAATATATATGTGTAAGAACTGAATATATATGCGTAAGAACTGAATATATATGCGTAAGAACTGAATATATGCGTAAGAACTGAATATTATGCGTAAGAACTGAATATATATGTGTAAGAACTGAATATATATGCTTAAGAACGGAATATATATGTGTAAGAACTGATATATATGCGTAAGAACGGAATATATATGTGTAAGAACTGAATATATATGTGTACGAACTGAATATATATGCGTAAGAACGGAATATATATGCTTAAGAACTGAATATATATGCGTAAGAATGGAGTATATATGCGTAAGAACGGAATATATATGCGTAAGAACTGAATATATATGCGTAAGATCTTAATATTTATGCGTAAGAAAGGAATATATATGAGTAAGAACTGAATATATATGTGTAAGAACTGAATCTATATGCGTAAGAATGGAATATATATGCGTAAGAACTGAATATATATGTGTAAGAACTGAATATATATGTGTAAGAACTGAATATATATGCGTAAGAATCGGAATATATATGCGTAAGAACTGAATATATATGCGTAAGAACGGAATATATATGTGTAAAACTGAATATATATGTGTAAGAACGGAATATATTGCGTAAGAATGGAATATATATGTGTAAGAACTGAATATATATGTGTAAGAACTGAATATATATGTGTAAGAACTGAATATATATGTGTAAGAACTGAATATATATGTGTAAGAACTGAATATATATGTGTAAGAACTGAATATATATGTGTAAGAACTGAATATATATGCGTAAGATCGGAATATATATGCATAAGAACAGACTATATATGCGTAAGAACGGAATATATATGCGTAAGAACGGAATATATATGCGTAAGAACGGAATATATATGCGTAAGAACGGAATATATATGCGTAAGAACTGAATATATATGTGTAAGAACTGAATATATATGTGTAAGAACTGAATATATATGCGTAAGAACGGAATATATATGCGTAAGAACGGAATATATATGTGTAAGAACTGAATATATATGCGTAAGAACGGAATATATATGCATAAGAACTGAATATATGCGTAAGAACTGAATATATATGCGTAAGAACTGAATATATATGTGTAAGAACTGAATATATATGTGTAAGACTGAATATATATGTGTAAGAACTGAATATATATGTGTACGAACTGAATATATATGTGTAAGAACTGAATATATATGCGTTAGAACTGAATATATATGCGTAAGATCGGAATATATATGCATAAGAACAGACTATATATGCGTAAGAACGGAATATATATGCGTAAGAACGGAATATATATGCGTAAGAACGGATTTATATATGCGTAAGAACTGAATATATATGTGTAAGAATTGAATATATATGTGTAAGAACTGAATATATATGCGTAAGAACGGAATATATATGCGTAAGAACAGAATATATATGTGTAAGAACAGAATATATATGTGTAAGAACTGAATATACATGTGTAAGAACTGAATATATATGCGTAAGATCGGAATATATATGCGTAAGAACGGAATATATATGCGTAAGAACGGAATATATATGCGTAAGCACGGAATATATATTTGTAAGAACTGAATATATATGTGTAAGAACTGAATATATATGCGTAAGACCGGAATATATATGCGTAAGTGCGGAATATATATGCGTAAGAACGGAATATATATGCGTAAGAACGGAATATATATGTATTAGAACAGAATTATATGTGTAAGGAACGGAATATATATGCGTAAGAATGAAATATATATGTGTAAGAAAATAAATATATATGTGTGAGAACTGAATATATATGTGTAAGAACTGAATATATATGTGTAAATACTGAATATATATGCGTAAGAACGGAATATATATGTGTAAGAACTGAATATATATGCGTAGAACGGATATATATGCGTAAGAATGGAATATATATGTGTAAGAAACTGAATATATATGTGTAAGAACGGAATATATATGTGTAAGAACTGAATATATATGTGTGAGAACTGAATATATATGTGTAAGAACTGAATATTTATTTGTAAGAACTGGAATATATATGCGTAAGATCGGAAGATATATGCGTAGAACAGACTATATATGCGTAAGACCGGAATATATATGCGTAAGAACGGAATATATATGTGTAAGAACTGAATATATATGCGTAAGAACTGAATATATATGCGTAAAGAACTGAATATATATGCGTAAGAACTGAATATATATGTGTAAGAACTGAATATATATGTGTAAGAATTGAATATATATGTTTAAGAACTAAATATATAATTTGTAAGAACTGAATATATATGCGTAAGAACGGAATATATATGTGTAAGAACTGAATATATATGCGTAAAAACGGAATATATTTGTGTAAGAACTGAATATATATGTGTTCGAAATGAATATATATGCGTAAGAACGGAATATATATGCGTAAGAACTGAATATATATGTGTAAGAACCTGAAGATATATGAGCTAAGAATGGAATATATATGCGTAAGAACTGGAATATATATGCGTAGAACTAAATATATATGAGTAAGAACGGAATATATATGCGTAAGAACGGAAATATATATGCGTAAGAACGGAATATATATGTGGTAAGAACTAAATATATCTGTGTAAGAACGGAATATATATGTGTAAGAACTGAATATATATGTGTATGAACTGAATATATATCAGTAAGAACTGAATATATATTTGTAAGAACTGAATATATATGTGTAAGAACTGAATATATATGTGTAAGAACTGAATATATATGTGTAAGAACTGAATATATATGAGTAAGAACGGAATATATATGCGTAAGAACTAAATATATATGCGTAAGAACGGAATATATATGCGTAAGAACGGAATATATATGCGTAAGAACGGAATATATATGCGTAAGAACGGAATATATATGCGTAAGAACAGAATATATATGTATTAGAACTGAATATATATGTGTAAGAACGGAATATATATGCGTAAGAATGGAATATATATGTGTAAGAAATAAATATATATGTTTAAGAACTGAATATATATGTGTAAGAACTGAATATATATGTGTACATACTGAATATATATTCGTAAGAACTGAATATATATGTGTAAGAACTGAATATATATGTGTAAGAACTGAATATATATGTGTAAGAACTGAATATATATGTGTTAGAACTGAATATATATGCATAAGATCGGAATATATATGCGTAAGAACTGAATATATATGCGTAAGAACGGAATATATATGTGTAAGATCTGAATATATATGTGTAAGAACGGAATATATATGCGTAAGAATAGAATATATATGTGTAAGAACTGAATATATATGTGTCAGAACTGAATACATATGTGTAAGAACTGAATATATATGTGTAAGAACTGAATATATATTTGTAAGAACTGAATATATATGTGTAAGATCGGAATATATATGCGTAAGAACTGAATATATATGCGTAAGAACGGAATATATATGCGTAAGAACGGAATATATATGTGTAAGAACTGAATATATATGCGTAAGAACTGAATATATATGCGTAAGAACTGAATATATGCGTAAGAACTGAATATATATGCGTAAGAACTGAATATATATGTGTAAGAACTGAATATATATGTGTAAGATCTGAATATATATGTGTAAGAACTGAATATATATGTGTAAGAACTGAATATATATGTGTAATAAACTGAATATATATGTGTAAGAACTGAATATATATGCGTAAGAACGGAATATATATGTGTAAGAACTGAATATATATGTGTACGAACTGAATATATATGTGTACGAACTGAATATATATGCGTAAGAATGAAATATATATGCGTAAGAACGGAATATATATGCGTAAGATCGGAATATATATGCGAAAGAACGGAATATATATGTGTAAGAACTGAATATATATGTGTAAGAACGGAATATATATGCGTAAGAATGGAATATATATGTGTAAGAACTGAATATATGCGTAAGAATGGAATATATATGCGTAAGAACGGAATATATATGCGTAAGAACGGAATATATATGCATAAGAACGGAATATATATAAGTAAGAACGGAATATATATGTGTAAGAACTGAATATATATGTGTAAGGACGGAATATATATGCGTAAGCATGGAATATATATGTGTAAGAACTGAATATATATGTGTAAGAACGGAATATATATGTGTAAGAACTGAATATATATGTGTAAGAACTGAATATATATGTGTTAGAACTGAATATATATGTGTAAGAACTGAATATATATGTGTAAAAACTGAATATATATGCGTAAGAATGGAATATATATATGCGTAAGAACGGAATATATATGCGTAAGAACGGAATATATATGCGTAAGAACGGAATATATATGCGTAATAACGGAATATATATGTGTAAGAACTGAATATATATGTGTAAGGACGGAATATATATGCGTAAGAATGGAATATATATGTGTAAGAACTGAATATATATGTGTAAGAACGGAATATATATCTGTAAGAACTGAATATATATGTGTAAGAACTGAATATATATGTGTTAGAACTGAATATATATGTGTAAGAACTGAATATATGCGTAAGAACTGAATATATATTTGTAAGAACTTAATATATATGCGTAAGAACGGAATATATATGTGTAAGAACTGAATATATATGCGTAAGAACGGAATATATATGTGTAAGAACTGAATATATATGTGTACGAACTGAATATATATGCGTAAGAACGGAATATATATGCGTAAGAACTGAATATATATGTGTAAGAACTGAATATATATGCGTAAGAACGGAATATATATGC
The DNA here is from genome assembly GCA_037043455.1 of Cyrtodaria siliqua. NCBI lineage: Eukaryota > Metazoa > Mollusca > Bivalvia > Adapedonta > Hiatellidae > Cyrtodaria > Cyrtodaria siliqua. The sequence goes on along the minus strand of JAWPHD010019762.1, from coordinate 23,172 downwards.
GTAAGAACTGAATATGTATGTGTAAGAACTGAATATATATGTGTAAGAACTGAATATACATGTGTAAGAACTGAATATATATGCGTAAGATCGGAATATATATGCGTAAGAACTGAATATATATGTGTAAGAACTGCATATATATGCGTAAGAATGGAATATATATGCGTAAGAACTGAATATATATGCGTAGGAACTAAATATATATGCGTAAGAACGGAATATATATGCGTAAGAACGGAATATATATGCGTAAGAACGGAATATATATGTGTAAGAACTGAATATATATGTGTAAGAACGGAATATATATGTGTAAGAACTGAATATATATGTGTATGAACTGAATATATATGAGTAAGAACTGAATATATATTTGTAAGAACTGAATATATATGTGTAAAAACTGAATATATATGTGTAAGAACTGAATATATATGTGTAAGAACTGAATATATATGAGTAAGAACGGAATATATATGCGTAAGAACTAAATATATATGCGTAAGAACGGAATATATATGCGTAAGAACGGAATATATATGCGTAAGAACGGAATATATATGCGTAAGAACGGAATATATATGCGTAAGAACGGAATATATATGTATTAGAACTGAATATATATGTGTAAGAACGGAATATATATGCGTAAGAATGGAATATATATGTGTAAGAAATAAATATATATGTGTAAGAACTGAATATATATGTGTAAGAACTGAATATATATGTGTAAATACTGAATATATATGCGTAAGAACTGAATATTTATGTGTAAGAACTGAATATATATGTGTAAGAACTGAATATATATGTGTAAGAACTGAATATATATGTGTTAGAACTGAATATATATGCGTAAGATCGGAATATATATGCGTAAGAACTGAATATATATGCGTAAGAACGGAATATATATGTGTAAGAACTGAATATATATGTGTAAGAACGGAATATATATGCGTAAGAATAGAATATATATGTGTAAGAACTGAATATATATGTGTCAGAACTGAATATATATGTGTAAGAACTGCATATATATGCGTAAGAATGGAATATATATGCGTAAGAACTGAATATATATGCGTAGGAACTAAATATATATGCGTAAGAACGGAATATATATGCGTAAGAACGGAATATATATGCGTAAGAACGGAATATATATGTGTAAGAACTGAATATATATGTGTAAGAACGGAATATATATGTGTAAGAACTGAATATATATGTGTATGAACTGAATATATATGAGTAAGAACTGAATATATATTTGTAAGAACTGAATATATATGTGTAAAAACTGAATATATATGTGTAAGAACTGAATATATATGTGTAAGAACTGAATATATATGAGTAAGAACGGAATATATATGCGTAAGAACTAAATATATATGCGTAAGAACGGAATATATATGCGTAAGAACGGAATATATATGCGTAAGAACGGAATATATATGCGTAAGAACGGAATATATATGCGTAAGAACGGAATATATATGTATTAGAACTGAATATATATGTGTAAGAACGGAATATATATGCGTAAGAATGGAATATATATGTGTAAGAAATAAATATATATGTGTAAGAACTGAATATATATGTGTAAGAACTGAATATATATGTGTAAATACTGAATATATATGCGTAAGAACTGAATATATATGTGTAAGAACTGAATATATATGTGTAAGAACTGAATATATATGTGTAAGAACTGAATATATATGTGTTAGAACTGAATATATATGCGTAAGATCGGAATATATATGCGTAAGAACTGAATATATATGCGTAAGAACGGAATATATATGTGTAAGAACTGAATATATATGTGTAAGAACGGAATATATATGCGTAAGAATAGAATATATATGTGTAAGAACTGAATATATATGTGTCAGAACTGAATATATATGTGTAAGAACTGAATATATATGTGTAAGAACTGAATATATATTTGTAAGAACTGAATATATATGTGTAAGATCGGAATATATATGCGTAAGAACGGAATATATATGCGTAAGAACGGAATATATATGTGTAAGAACTGAATATATATGCGTAAGAACGGAATATATATGTGTAAGAACGGAATATATATGTGTAAGAACTGAATATACATGTGTAAGAACTGAATATATATGCGTAAGATCGGAATATATATGCGTAAGAACGGAATATATATGCGTAAGAACGGAATATATATGCGTAAGAACGGAATATATATTTGTAAGAACTGAATATATATGTGTAAGAACTGAATATATATGTGTACGAACTGAATATATATGTGTAAGAACTGAATATATATGCGTAAGAACGGAATATATATGCGTAAGAACGAAATATATATGCGTAAGAACGGAATATATATGCGTAAGAACGGAATATATATGCGTAAGAACGGAATATATATGTATTAGAACTGAATATATATGTGTAAGAACGGAATATATATGCGTCAGAATGAAATATATATGTGTAAGAAATAAATATATATGTGTGAGAACTGTATATATATGTGTAAGAACTGAATATATATGTGTTAGAACTGAATATATATGTGTAAGAACTGAATATATATGTGTAAGAACTGAATATATATGCGTAAGAACGGAATATATATGTGTAAGAACTGAATATATATGCGTAAGAATTGAATATATATGTGCAAGATCTAAATATATATGTGTAAGAACGGAATATATATGCGTAAGAACGGAATATATATGCGTAAGAACTGAATATATGCGTAAGAACTGAATATATGCGTAAGAACGGAATATATATGCGTAAGAACGGAATATATATGCGTAAGGACGGAATATATATGCGTAAGAACGGAATATATATGTGTAAGAACTGAATATATATGTGTAAGAACTGAATTTATATGCGTAAGAACGGAATATATATGTGTAAGAACTGAATATATATGTGTAAGAACTGAATATATATGTGTAAGAACTGAATATATATGTGTAAGAACTGAATATATATGTGTAAGAACTGAATATATTTGTGTAAGAACTGAATATATATGTGTAAGAACTGAATATATATGTGTAAGAACTGAATATATTTGTGTAAGAACTGAATATATATTATTATTATTATTATTATTATACCATATTTATATAGCACTCTTTTCATATTTAACATACGTTCAAAAGTGCTTTACAAGTAAAACAATAATACATTCACATACAGTCAAAACTAAAAAAAAGAACAATACATGTACTAACTCTAAGATATGAAGATATTAAGTGGTAAAATATAAAACAACATATAGATTATATTGCTAAGATAAAGTTAAGACATTATTATTATACTGAGTAAAATTAAAATCCGTGTTTAAAAAAATAGTACTGTCATAATAAGATGATAAGACAATGGTAATCATTTATGAAATAGTCCAGCTTAAAATACACATCAGCCACTATATATCATTAAAAAGAAATGAGTTTTCAGTGATCTCTTAAAAGAGTCAAGTGTGTTGGAATTCCGGATTCCCACTGGAAGCGCGTTCCACAACTTTGGAGCAGCAGTTGCAAAGCTACGGTCACCGTATGTAACTGTCCGAGATCTTGGTACTACAAGAGTCAGAGTGTCACTTTGGGATCTTAAGTCACGCTGTGGTCTATACACCTTTAACATGTTTGTGATGTAGCTTGGAGATTGGTCATTTAAGGCTTTATAGATGTGACTCAATATTTTAAAGTCAATCCGTAAGATCGGAATATATATGCGTAAGAACTGAATATATATGCGTAAGAACGGAATATATATGTGTAAGAACTGAATATATATGTGTAAGAACGGAATATATATGCGTAAGAATGGAATATATATGTGTAAGAACTGAATATATATGTGTAAGAACTGAATATATATGTGTAAGAACTGAATATATATGTGTAAGAACTGAATATATATGTGTAAAAACTGAATATATATTTGTAAGAACTGAATATATATGCGTAAGATCGGAATATATATGCGTAAGAACTGAATATATATGCGTAAGAACGGAATATATATCCGTAAGAATGGAATATATATGTGTAAGAACTGAATATATATGTGTACGAACTGAATATATATGCGTAAGAACGGAATATATATGCGTAAGAACGGAATATATATCAGTAAGAATGGAATATATATGTGTAAGAACTGAATATATATGCGTAAGAACTGAATATATATGCGTAAGAACTGAATATATGCGTAAGAACTGATTATATATGCGTAAGAACTGAATATATATGCTTAAGAACGGAATATATATCTGTAAGAACTGAATATATATGTGTAAGAACTGAATATATATGTGTTAGAACTGAATATATATGTGTAAGAACTGAATATATATGCGTAAGATCGGTATATATATGAGTAAGAACGGAATATATATGTGTAAGAACTGAATATATATGCGTAAGAACTGAATATATATGCGTAAGAACTGAATATATGCGTAAGAACTGAATATATATGTGTAAGAACTGAATATATATGTGTAAGAACTGAATATATATGTGTAAGAACTGAATATATATGTTTACGAACTGAATATATATGTGTAAGAACTGAATATATATGCGTAAGAACGGAATATATATGTGTAAGAACTGAATATATATGCGTAAGAACGGAATATATATGTGTAAGAACTGAATATATATGTGTACGAACTGAATATATATGCGTAAGAACGGAATATATATGCGTAAGAACTGAATATATATGCGTAAGAATGGAGTATATATGCGTAAGAACGGAATATATATGCGTAAGAACGGAATATATATGCGTAAGATCTTAATATATATGCGTAAGAAAGGAATATATATGAGTAAGAACTGAATATATATGTGTAAGAACTGAATCTATATGCGTAAGAATGGAATATATATGCGTAAGAACTGAATATATATGTGTAAGAACTGAATATATATGCGTAAGATCGGAATATATATGCGTAAGTACTGAATATATATGCGTAAGAACGGAATATATATGTGTAAGAACTGAATATATGTGTAAGAACGGAATATATATGCGTAAGAATGGAATATATATGTGTAAGAACTGAATATATATGTGTAAGAACTGAATATATATGTGTAAGAACTAAATATATATGTGTAAGAACTGAATATATTTGTAAGAACTGAATATATATGCGTAAGATCGGAATATATATGCGTAAGAACTGAATATATATGCGTAAGAACGGAATATATATGCGTAAGAACGGAATATATATGTGTAAGAACTGAATATATATGCGTAAGAACTGAATATATATGCATAAGAACTGAATATATGCGTAAGAACTGAATATATATGCGTAAGAACTGAATATATATGTGAAAGAACAGTCTATATATGCGTAAGAACGGAATATATATGCGTAAGAACGGAATATATATGCGTAAGAACGGAATATATATGCGTAAGAACTGAATATATATGTGTAAGAACTGAATATATATGTGTAAGAGCTGAATATATATGCGTAAGAACGGAATATACAGCTATAGAACCGTTTTATTACCGAGCACAAACTAGTTTGAAACGATAGCAAAACGAACTCAAAACGCGGCACAAAACAAACGCGTTTAACTGGGTTTCTGCAGATCAACCAATGAAAATTGAAGAAAAACGTTTCCAACGTTTTTTTCGGCTGAAAACGGGTTTGTCTCATTTCGAGTTTTTGCGTTTGTAAGTTTAGCCAATCAGGTTGCTGATATTTAGTTTGGCCAATCAGAACACGAAACGCCTAAACTGTAAACGGTGAGCAAACGGTAAAAAACGGGTTTCTGCGTGTTTTCCGTTTGACCAATGAGAATGCAGATCATTTAACCACTAAAACATACTACTACTACTACTACTAAATAAATTTATATAATTATTTCGTAGCAGACGAATATTATTTTATATTAAGGGCTATACTTTGTTAAGCTATACATAGTGTTGTATAAAGAATGAGTTACATAGCTATATGATACATGTATATTTATTTGCGTTATGGGATTAACACTAAGTGGATTGAATAAACAGCCGCCGCGTATGAAATGAATGACACGCTTACTGCGTGTGTGTGTACTATGTGTTAATTGTATATTCATAATAACTGACACGCTGAACGGCGGAGTTGACTATACGCATTAAATATAAAGTGTTAAACAATTATACATGATTATATTGATCACGATTCGGTTCTTAGAATACATTTAGTGCAAATCAAACGTAATGTTTAAAGAGTCAAACATACTTTATATTTGGGACGTCATAGAGAACCCTATTAATATATACGTCTTTTATTGTGCTTACACATCATGGGTATAGCGATACAAACTAATTATAACAAATCAACTTTAAACGTATGATAAATACAAATACACAAAACAATTTAACGAATCGACATATTATGAAAATGTCATTCGGCGGATCCAACATGCAGCTGTGCAAAGTACACGCATCTTTCAAAGCGTCATATACTGTTTATTTTTTACTAATTGCATGTAATAAAGTATTATGTTATAAAGTATTATTACATTTATAACAACAACGTTTTGAAATTTCACATTCATAATGCTGTTTTTTAATAATTTTTAAACTTCAAAAATGGGATTTTGAATTCAGATAACTATTTGATAAATATATTCCGCCTCATGCGGAGAATTACAAATAAACACATAATAATAAAAACACGAACAAAGAGGAAAAAGCATGCAAACATACAGCTACCAAAGGATATTAACATGTATCTAAGAGAAGCCTAAACATATATGTATACATGTATAAACGTATATGTATTTTTTTAAATTAAAACCAAAAATAAAAAAAAATAAAAAAATAAACGTATAATATTATAACAACAATATTATAACTTATCAATAACTTCAAATGTTACGATTAATTTAATGAAGGTCTGCGCTCCCGTTATTGAACGATAACCTGAGCAAATGAACGATAAACTAAGACCACACTTTTTTCTAGAAATGATATAAATTCATAATCAAGGATCGTTGTCAGTCTTTCATGTTTTCATTCTGATGATCACTGATTTGACGTATCAAGTGTATAATTATGTATAATGGAAAGTGTACTAATTAATTGCTATACAACAAACCAATTAGCCGAAATGACAATTGACGACACGTGCACTTTAGTCGCCATATTTAGTATGTATTCGTTATTTACATAAAATGTATTATGGTGAACACTGTGAACTAATTTTTACGGCTTTTTGTTATATTATGAACGGAATTATTTATCTTAAATTAGACCACACTTTTCATTAAAGTTATGAAAAAAAACAAGCATGTCACATGTATGATACTTTAATAAATATATCAACTTGAATAGTGTCAAATACAACAATAAACATATACAGTTATTGTTATCGACCAGTCATGTAGACGCACAAATTCAACCAGGCTGTTTAACAAACGTGTAGTAACGGGTGAATAATTATCAAAATGGAATGAAAAAAAAAGAAGATTAGACCATGTGAAAGTTCTTTTGAAACGAAACGGATTGGTAGCCTTCCCCGACCCACCACGCCACGTCGTACCACACCTCCTCACCCCACAAACCCCACGTCCACTCCACCCCATCCAACACACACACGCACACACACACATATATAAGCGCTGTCCGCCTATCTGTATCATTACATGTTGTTATGTTTCATAAGTTTATTTTAACTGAATTTGTTTTGAAACGTTTATTTATATGTATAACGCATTCAATGAAATCGCATCGAAATAGAGTCAGGTAATTAAACTGTGATTGCAACTAATAATGCTTAATGGTACTCATTCTTCATAAGACAGCTTCCTCGGTAGCTCAGTGTAAGGCATTGTGCTTGGAACTATAAATGTTCATATATAACGAAATTTTATGTTAACTATACGTACTTGCCACTTTTTCATAGCCTCGTCTGTCGAATAGGGACGTTCACGGACCTATCTATAGTGTTCCCGAGCACGTTAAAGGACCATAGGCATATCTTCATTATTCTGAATAAATCAAGTTATCGGATTTGTATATCCCAAACCCTTCTTCTGGAACGGCTCTAAATAACATTGCATGTGTTGACAAACCATTAAACACCATTTAAATATTTCCGTATTTTGTTATAGCGCCGCTTACTGATGTGCAATAAGTATATTTAAATTGTGTAGAACACACGCTTATCCATACACTCTAATATCGATTTTCACTTGGTTAAAGGGAGTACATCAGGATTAGTAGTTCTTTTAAAATTGTTCAAATATATTATTTCGCTATTAAAATAAAAAAAATAAACTAAATGAGCCATAAACGACCAAAGTAAATTACACCGAACACATACAATAAAAGACATAAATATGGTATTGACTAACTAAGGTTACGTGCCAGGGATAGCTATTTTAATCTTGGCGGTAAAAAAAATCGCAACATCTTGCAAAACGATCGTCATGTGTCAGTATCGCCGCGTTGATCAAGTGTGACGGCTATTTATAATCTGATGATTACTCCAAGGCCTAATAAGCCTTGCTGTAATTTATAATTAGTAAATATTGCGCTGTAGTATAGGAAGCCTAATGATCTATCTATATCTTAGAGCCATTTCACAATATAATTTAGTAATTTCATAGCTTTGTATTTTATTAATGCACGTGTTGCCTCCAAAGCCTGATGTACTTCCTTTAAGTTGCGGAAGGACGATATAATTCGTGCATTTAAAAAAACATGCAAATTAATAAATGAGGTAACATAAACGTTTTTGTTCTATTATCTTAGCACTTCATCAGGTATACGTATGCTAAATGTGTGTGTGTGTGTGTGTGTAGTTCTGAGGTTTATAGTCCCTCCGCCAACTAACACGTCGAGGCAACCCTGACGCGATGGGCACAATAGAGTCTGGACTGTTGTAGATGAAGTGTGTTGGTTGATCTAGTGCTGCTGTGTAGTGGTCGCTTCTGTTGTATGTATGTAGATGATGTGTCGCAAACGCTCTGTGTAGTGTGTAGGTCTCGCTGTGGCGGTGAAGTGGTCTGGTCTGGTCTATCCTACATCCGCTAAGCTACATCCGCTATGTTGGCCGTCTCTACATCCGCTAATGGTCGTGATCTGGTTTTGGGGCCACACCCATCACAGTATGACCCCTGCGCCGCACACACCGCCCGACGTCCTGTCACCTTCGGCTTCTGTCGAATGTAGGCCTCGACCTTCGCTTCGATACCCGGGATTATGGTTGCGTCCCTGATATCTAGACTCCGGCTCCGGCCCGCGGACTTCTGACTTCCAGGATCTGTAGACATCAGATGGTGTCTGCTGTGATGGGACGCAGGAGACATCTTCACTTTTGGTCACATGACACTCGAGTCTACTGAACCCTCCCGTACTTTCGCAGTCCAGTAGTACCGGCATTTTTAGTACCGAACATCTATTTACCCATGTAATATAGTGCTCATCCCGGTAATGTAGTGTAGGGCTGACAAGGCCCTAGACTGAAACACTCATCCCGAGTGTCATGCGTGCCCTCTCCGCGACGTGCACGCTGTGAAGATCAGGGGGAGAAGTACGTATGCTAAATTGTAGAATAGATCTTTATATACGCCGTGATTGTTTAGCTGTTGAATTAGAATATGTCTGTTGTTTCGATCTCTACATGTACATAATACATAATATAGTGCTCATAATACATTTGGCTATATTTAGATCATAGTATGTTTATCCCTTTGTGCGCGATAAACTAGTTTCCCACGCATCATATATCCGTATCATATATCCGTCTTGTGCAGTACGTGGCTCGCCGCGGCGGTATTGCACCGCTCACGGAATAGCAATAAACAGGAAATGTGTCGTAAAACTGTGTTTCCCTAAATGGTACGTGCTTTTGTCATATACCGACGTATGTACACTAATTAGGCTGTACTTCAATAGGGCACCGCAATAGCTATTAGTGGATGTGTGGTTTATTGTTAGTTGCGGGCACGTGGAGAGCGTGTCATACTGCAAATCCAAATTTAATACGTGCCACTCCTCGAGTGTTTTGGTCACCAGGTGGCGGGGACTTACGGCATATATATATATACTCTATAACAGGCTGAAATTTATTTTCAGTATATTTTATTTGTATTGTTAATACAACGTGCACTTCATATGTGTATCTTAAAGTTATATAACTATATGTACAGATTCTCATATATACCGAAGAAAATGAAGTCTGGTTTGATAATAACTCTACACAAAGGAGGGCGCAAAAGGAAAGACGACCCGGCAAACTATCGAGCAATAACACTGTCTTCGTCTATTCTTAAGCTGTACGAAAAGCTACTACTCCGACGTGTTGAATGTGAAAATCCTGTGTATTTTAGTCCTCTGCAAGGGGGGTTTCAAAAAGGAATTGGTTCGATCATGACATCATTTCTTCTTCGTGAGTGTGTATATTACTCAAAAGAGTCAGGTAGTAAATTGATTATATGTTTTTTTGACGTGAAGACGGCATTCGATAAAGTTTGGCACGATGGGTTATTTTTCCAACTTCATAAACGCGGTTTCAACCCACACTTATGGAAAGCATTTGTTAGTCTTCACGAAGAACTAGAAAGTTGTGTTTTGTACAAAGGACATAAATCAGATGTTTTCCCTGTCAACATTGGTACTAGACAGGGTGGCATTAGTTCGCCTTTCCTCTACTTATGCTTCATTGACGAGCTTATAAAAGAATTGGAAGACATGCATGCAGGTTTCTGTATTAAAGGCGTTCCAGTACCGTGCACAGTATCAGCAGATGACATGACATTGATGTCGCTTACAAAAAATGGCATGGACCGAATGATGGAAACGTGTTACAAATACTCTTGTAAGTGGGGATACGAGTACAATGCGTCTAAATCAGCCATAATGGTATGCAACGAGTCGAAACAGCAATACAATAATTCTTCTAGAATTTGGAAAGTAGGAAATGATTCCGTCAATGAAGTCGAAAATTATAACCATTTAGGTGTTACGCTTAATAAATATTTGAATTGCTCTGTAAATATTAAAGATGCAAATGCAAAAATTAAAGGTACTCTGTTGAGTCTAGGTTGCTGTGGTGTTCATGACGATGGGGGTATTCATCCATATACCGCTAAAAAAATGTATAAAACAATTGTGTTACCTAAAGGTTTATACGGTTCCGAGCTGTGGTATAATTTGTCTGATAGCGATATTTTATTTCTTGAAAGAAGTCATCGATTCTGTGTAAAATTTATGCAGTCAGTTGGTAAAAGAACACGAACAGATATTGCTTTGGGGCTTATAGGGTTAAATTCCCTGGAGTCAGAAATTGACAAAAGAAAACTAACCTTATTTGGCCAGCTATGCAATTTATCTATTTACTCCAAAATCAAAGATATTTTTCTACTTCGCCTATGCTCTTATCTAGAAAATGAAAATACTCAAACTGGATATTTTAAAGATATATGTATAACTTTGCGAAAGTATAATATATTTGAATATCTAGTAAAGTATAGAGAAACAGGCAATTTTCCTTCTAAGTTTGTATGGAAACGTTTACTAAACAAATGCGTAAACATGCGTGAAGAGGTAAATTGGTACCTCCGAGTTCATACTGTTGAAATGAACGATTTTTGTTGTATTCAACCAGTGTTTGGTGAAAGTATTGTATGGCGTTTGTGCCGAATTAATCCAAAAATTACTCATAGTTGTAAAAATGTTATAAACATGTTGTCTAGAATGTGCTCATTTAACACAGAAAAACTTTGCTCACTATGTGGTTTGATATATATTGGTGATGTTAAACATGCAATGTTTGAATGCAGTTATTTTGTGGAAACTCGTAATGATGCTTTAAGTCACAATCGCCAACATTTTGGTGAGGAAGTGTTTGCATTGTTAACCGGGCTTGCTGATATAGACCGACTCGCCGTTCAGTTAGGTGCTCCGTGTGAAAGAATGATGTCTCTCCTTGGCTATGAATACGCATCATTCTTAGAGTATAATGTAGCAAGTATTAGCAAAGCGTGGTCTCTGTTTATCATTCATTAACAGGAGCGCAAGCGTCCATGATATGAATCGCAACTATTTATGTTATAATATAATGTAGTTCCTGTTCAAATACACCAAATACGTGAATATTAGATAGAATCTAGTTAACATTTATGCTTTGTGTTGGTTTCATTATTGTGGCAATACGTATATGCTGCTTTCAGGAACATTGTACATATCCTTTATTTACTAATTTTTTGCTTGTCATTTATTTATTTGTTTCTATGTTTTATTGCATATTCATTTACACTGTACTGTAATTATATGTAATGTCTGTATGACTCTCCGCATGCGGAGGATATAAAGAAATAAACTGGTCAAAATAACTATACAAGCAGACGAAAACTATCTGGTATTTGATACTCTCAGAAACTAATTTATTGAATAGTTTAAAACTATAAGGAAAAAAACACATTATTAATTTATTTTACTTCCGTTCTTGTACTTTCTGCATATATTGTGTGCACATATTAATAATTAGCTATTAGGTCTGTGAAATAATTTTTTTTACCGCCAAGATTAAAATAGCTATCCCTGGCACGTAACCTTAGTTAGTCAATACCATATTTATGTCTTTTATTGTATGTGTTCGGTGTAATTTACTTTGGTCGTTTATGGCTCATTTAGTTTATTTTTCTTATTTTAATAGCGAAATAATATATTTGAACAATTTTAAAAGAACTACTAATCCTGATGTACTCCCTTTAACCAAGTGAAAATCGATATTAGAGTGTATGGATAAGCGTGTGTTCTACACAATTTAAGTATACCCATTGCACATCAGTAAGCGGCGCTATAACAAAATACGGAAATATTTAAATGGTGTTTAATGGTTTGTCAACACATGCAATGTTATTTAGAGCCGTTCCAGAAGAAGGGTTTGGGATATACAAATCCGATAACTTGATTTATTCAGAATAATGAAGATATGCCTATGGTCCTTTAACGTGCTCGGGAACACTATAGATAGGTCCGTGAACGTCCCTATTCGACAGACGAGGCTATGAAAAAGTGGCAAGTACGTATAGTTAACATCAAATTTCGTTATATATGAACATTTATAGTTCTAAGCACAATGCCTTACACTGAGCTACCGAGGAAGCTGTCTTATGAAGAATGAGTATCATTAAGCATTATTAGTTGCAATCACAGTTTAATTACCTGACTCTATTTCGATGCGATTTCATTGAATGCGTTATACATATAAATAAACGTTTCAAAACAAATTCAGTTAAAATAAACTTATGAAACACAACAACATGTAATGATACAGATAGGCGGACAGCGCTTATATATGTGTGTGTGTGCGTGTGTATGTTGGATGGGGTGGAGTGGACGTGGGGTTTGTGGGGTGAGGAGGTGTGGTACGACGTGGCGTGGTGGGTCGGGGAAGATTACCAATCCGTTTCGTTTCAAAAGAACTTTCACATGGTCTAATCTTCTTTTTTTTTCATTCCATTTTGATAATTATTCACCCGTTACTACACGTTTGTTAAACAGCCTGGTTGAATTTGTGCGTCTACATGACTGGTCGATAACAATAACTGTATATGTTTATTGTTGTATTTGACACTATTCAAGTTGATATATTTATTAAAGTATCATACATGTGAAATGCTTGTTTTCTTTCATAACTTTAATGAAAAGTGTGGTCTAATTTAAGATAAATAATTCCGTTCATAATATAACAAAAAGCCGTAAAAATTAGTTCACAGTGTTCACCATAATACATTTTATGTAAATAACGAATACATACTAAATATGGCGACTAAAGTGCACGTGTCGTCAATTGTCATTTCGGCTAATTGGTTTGTTGTATAGCAATTAATTAGTACACTTTCCATTATACATAATTATACACTTGATACGTCAAATCAGTGATCATCAGAATGAAAACATGAAAGACTGACAACGATCCTTGATTATGAATTTATATCATTTCTAGAAAAAAGTGTGGTCTTAGTTTATCGTTCATTTGCTCAGGTTATCGTTCAATAACGGGAGCGCAGACCTTCATTAAATTAATCGTAACATTTGAAGTTATTGATAAGTTATAATATTGTTGTTATAATATTATACGTTTATTTTTTTATTTTTTTTTATTTTTGGTTTTAATTTAAAAAAATACATATACGTTTATACATGTATACATATATGTTTAGGCTTCTCTTAGATACATGTTAATATCCTTTGGTAGCTGTATGTTTGCATGCTTTTTCCTCTTTGTTCGTGTTTTTATTATTATGTGTTTATTTGTAATTCTCCGCATGAGGCGGAATATATTTATCAAATAGTTATCTGAATTCAAAATCCCATTTTTGAAGTTTAAAAATTATTAAAAAACAGCATTATGAATGTGAAATTTCAAAACGTTGTTGTTATAAATGTAATAATACTTTATAACATAATACTTTATTACATGCAATTAGTAAAAAATAAACAGTATATGACGCTTTGAAAGATGCGTGTACTTTGCACAGCTGCATGTTGGATCCGCCGAATGACATTTTCATAATATGTCGATTCGTTAAATTGTTTTGTGTATTTGTATTTATCATACGTTTAAAGTTGATTTGTTATAATTAGTTTGTATCGCTATACCCATGATGTGTAAGCACAATAAAAGACGTATATATTAATAGGGTTCTCTATGACGTCCCAAATATAAAGTATGTTTGACTCTTTAAACATTACGTTTGATTTGCACTAAATGTATTCTAAGAACCGAATCGTGATCAATATAATCATGTATAATTGTTTAACACTTTATATTTAATGCGTATAGTCAACTCCGCCGTTCAGCGTGTCAGTTATTATGAATATACAATTAACACATAGTACACACACACGCAGTAAGCGTGTCATTCATTTCATACGCGGCGGCTGTTTATTCAATCCACTTAGTGTTAATCCCATAACGCAAATAAATATACATGTATCATATAGCTATGTAACTCATTCTTTATACAACACTATGTATAGCTTAACAAAGTATCGCCCTTAATATAAAATAATATTCGTCTGCTACGAAATAATTATATAAATTTATTTAGTAGTAGTAGTAGTAGTATGTTTTAGTGGTTAAATGATCTGCATTCTCATTGGTCAAACGGAAAAAACGCAGAAACCCGTTTTTTACCGTTTGCTCACCGTTTACAGTTTAGGCGTTTCGCGTTCTGATTGGCCAAACTAAATATCAGCAACCTGATTGGCTAAACTAACAAACGCAAAAACTCGAAATGAGACAAACCCGTTTTCAGCCGAAAAAAACGTTGGAAACGTTTTTCTTCAATTTTCATTGGTTGATCTGCAGAAACCCAGTTAAACGCGTTTGTTTTGTGCCGCGTTTTGAGTTCGTTTTGCTATCGTTTCAAACTAGTTTGTGCTCGGTTATAAAACGGTTCTATAGCTGTATATTCCGTTCTTACGCATATATATTCAGTTCTTACACATATATATTCAGTTCTTACACATATATATTCAGTTCTTACGCATATATATTCCGTTCTTACGCATATATATTCCGTTCTTACGCATATATATTCCGTTCTTACGCATATATATTCCGTTCTTACGCATATATAGTCTGTTCTTATGCATATATATTCCGATCTTACGCATATATATTCAGTTCTTACAAATATATATTCAGTTCTTACACATATATATTCAGTTCTTACACATATATATTCAGTTCTTACGCATATATATTCAGTTCTTACGCATATATTCAGTTCTTATGCATATATATTCAGTTCTTACGCATATATATTCAGTTCTTACACATATATATTCCGTTCTTACGCATATATATTCCGTTCTTACGCATATATATTCAGTTCTTACGCATATATATTCCGATCTTACGCATATATATTCAGTTCTTACAAATATATATTCAGTTCTTACACATATATATTTAGTTTTTACACATATATATTCAGTTCTTACACATATATATACAGTTCTTACACATATATATTCCATTCTTACGCATATATATTCCGTTCTTACACATATATATTCAGTTCTTACACATATATATTCCGTTCTTACGCATATATATTCAGTTCTTACGCATATATATTCCGATCTTACGCATATATATTCATTTCTTACACATATATATTCAGTTCTTACACATATATATTCAGTTCTTACGCATATATATTCCATTCTTACGCATATAGATTCAGTTCTTACACATATATATTCAGTTCTTACTCATATATATTCCTTTCTTACGCATATATATTAAGATCTTACGCATATATATTCCGTTCTTACGCATATATATTCCGTTCTTACGCATATATACTCCATTCTTACGCATATATATTCAGTTCTTACGCATATATATTCCGTTCTTACGCATATATATTCAGTTCGTACACATATATATTCAGTTCTTACACATATATATTCCGTTCTTACGCATATATATTCAGTTCTTACACATATATATATTCCGTTCTTACGCATATATATTCAGTTCTTACACATATATATTCAGTTCTTACACATATATATTCAGTTCTTACACATATATATTCAATTCTTACACATATATATTCAGTTCTTACACATATATATTCAGTTCTTAAGCATATATTCAGTTCTTACGCATATATATTCAGTTCTTACGCATATATATTCAGTTCTTACACATATATATTCCGTTCTTACACATATATATTCCGATCTTACGCATATATATTCAGTTCTTACACATATATATTCAGTTCTAACACATATATATTCAGTTCTTACACATATATATTCAGTTTTTACATATATATATTCCGTTCTTAAGCATATATATTCAGTTCTTACGCATATATATTCAGTTCTTACGCATATATTCAGTTCTTACGCATATATATTCAGTTCTTACGCATATATATTCAGTTCTTACACATATATATTCCATTCTTACGGATATATATTCCGTTCTTACGCATATATATTCAGTTCTTACGCATATATATTCCGATCTTACGCATATATATTCAGTTCTTACAAATATATATTCAGTTTTTACACATATATATTCAGTTCTTACACATATATATTCAGTTCTTACACATATATATTCAGTTCTTACACATATATATTCAGTTCTTACACATATATATTCCATTCTTACGCATATATATTCCGTTCTTACACATATATATTCAGTTCTTACACATATATATTCCGTTCTTACGCATATATATTCAGTTCTTACGCATATATATTCCGATCTTACGGATTGACTTTAAAATATTGAGTCACATCTATAAAGCCTTAAATGACCAATCTCCAAGCTACATCACAAACATGTTAAAGGTGTATAGACCACAGCGTGACTTAAGATCCCAAAGTGACACTCTGACTCTTGTAGTACCAAGATCTCGTACAGTTACATACGGTGACCGTAGCTTTGCAACTGCTGCTCCAAAGTTGTGGAACGCGCTTCCAGTGGGAATCCGGAATTCCAACACACTTGACTCTTTTAAGAGATCACTGAAAACTCAATTCTTTTTAATGATATATAGTGGCTGATGTGTATTTTAAGCTGGACTATTTCATAAATGATTACCATTGTTTTATCATCTTATTATGACAGTACTATTTTTTTAAACACGGATTTTAATTTTAGTCAGTATAATAATAATGTCTTAACTTTGTCTTAGCAATATAATCTATATGTTGTTTTATATTTTACCACTTAATATCTTCATATCTTAGAGTTAGTACATGTATTGTTCTTTTTTTTAGTTTTGACTGTATGTGAATGTATTATTGTTTTACTTGTAAAGCACTTTTGAACGTATGTTAAATATGAAAAGAGTGCTATATAAATATGGTATAATAATAATAATAATAATAATATATATTCAGTTCTTACACAAATATATTCAGTTCTTACACATATATATTCAGTTCTTACACATATATATTCAGTTCTTACACATATATATTCAGTTCTTACACATATATATTCAGTTCTTACACATATATATTCCGTTCTTACGCATATAAATTCAGTTCTTAGACATATATATTCAGTTCTTACACATATATATTGCGTTCTTACGCATATATATTCCGTCCTTACGCATATATATTCCGTTCTTACGCATATATATTCCGTTCTTACGCATATATTCAGTTCTTACGCATATATTCAGTTCTTACGCATATATATTCCGTTCTTACACATATATATTTAGTTCTTGCACATATATATTCTATTCTTACGCATATATATTCAGTTCTTACACATATATATTCCGTTCTTACGCATATATTTCAGTTCTTACACATATATATTCAGTTCTTACACATATATATTCAGTTCTTAAACATATATATTCAGTTCTTACACATATATATTCAGTTCTCACACATATATATTTATTTCTTACACATATATATTATCATTCTGACGCATATATATTCCGTTCTTACACATATATATTCTGTTCTAATACATATATATTCCGTTCTTACGCATATATATTCCGTTCTTACGCATATATATTCCGTTCTTACGCATATATATTCCGATCTTACGCATATATATTCAGTTCTTACACATGTATATTCAGTTCTTACACATATATATGCAGTTCTTACACATATATTCAGTTCTTACGCATATTTATTCCGTTCTTACGCATATATATTCAGTTCTTACGCAATATATATTCAGTTTCTTACACATATATATTCAGTTCTTACGCATATATATTCCGTTTCTTACGCATATATATTCCGTTCTTACGCATATAAATTCCGTTCTTACGCATATATATTCCGTTCTTACGCATATATATTCCGTTCTTACGCATATAAATTCCGTTCTTACGCATATATATTCCGTTCTTACGCATATATACTCCGTTCTTACGCATATATATTCAGTTCTTAGGCATATATATTCCGTTCTTACGCTTATATATTCAGTTCCTTTACACATATATATTCAGTTCTTACAGATATATATTCAGTTCTTACACTTATATATTCAGTTCTTACACATATATCTTCAGTTCTTACACATATATATTCAGTTCTTACGCATATATATTCCGTTCTTACGCATATATATTCAGTTCTTACACATATATATTCAGTTCTTACACATATATATTCAGTTCTTCACGCATATATATTCCGTTCTTAAGCATATATATTCCGTTCTTACGCATATATATTCCGTTCTTACGCATTATAAAATTCCGTTCTTACGCATATATATTCCGTTCTTACGCATATATATTCCGTTTCTTACGCATATATACTCCATTCTTACGCATATATATTCAGTTCTTACGCTTATATATTCCGTTTCTTACGCATATATATTCAGTTCGTACACATATATATTCAGTTCTTACACATATATATTTCGTTCTTACGCATATATATTCAGTTCTTACACATATATATATTCCGTTCTTACGCATATATATTCAGTTCTTACACATATATATTCAGTTCGTAAACATATATATTCAGTTCTTACACATATATATTCAGTTCTTACACATATATATTCCGTTCTTACGCATATATATTCCGTTCTTACGCATATATATTCCGTTTCTTACGCATATATATTTAGTTCCTACGCATATATATTCCGTTCTTACGCATATATATTCCATTCTTACGCATATATATTCAGTTCTTACACATATATATTGAGTTCTTACGCATATATATTCCGATCTTACGCATATATATTCAGTTCTTACACATGTATATTCAGTTCTTACACATATATATTCAGTCTTACACATACATAATCAGTTCTTACGCATATATATTCCGTTCTTACGCATATATATTCAGTTCTTACACATATATATTCCGTTCTTACGCATATATATTCCGTTCTTACGCATATATATTCAGTTCGTACACAATATATTCAGTTCTTTACACATATATATTCCGTTCTTACGCATATATATTCAGTTCTTACACAAATATATTCGTTCTTACGCATATATATTCAGTTCTTACAAATATATATTCAGGTTCTTAACATATATATTCAATTCTTACACATATATATTCAGTTCTTACACATATATATTCAGTACTTACGCATATATATTCAGTTCTTACGCATATATATTCTGTTCTTACGCATATCTATTCAGTTCTTACACATATATATTCCGTTCTTACGCATATTATTCCGTCTTACGCATATTATATGTCTGTTCTTACGCATATATATTCCGATCTTACGCATATATATTCAGTTCTTACAAATAAATATTCAGTTCTTACACATATTATTCCGTTCTTACGCATATATATCAGTTCTTACAATATATATTCAGTTCTTACACATATATATTCAGTTCTTACACATATATATTCAGTTCTTACACATATATATTCCGTTCTTACACATATATATTCCGTTCTTACGCATATATATTCAGTTCTTACGCATATATATTCAGTTCTTACACATATATATTCAGTTCTTACACATATATATTCCGTTCTTACACATATATATTCAGTTCTTACACATATATATGCCTTTCTTACGTATATATATTCCGTTCTTACACATATATATTCAGTTCTTACACATATATATTCCGTTCTTACGCATATATATTCAGTTCATACGCATATATATTCATTTCTTACACATATATATTCCGTTCTTACACATATATATTCGGTTCTTACACATATATATTCATTTCTTACACATATATATTCAGTTCTTACACATATATATTCAGTTCTTACACATATATATTCCGTTCTTACGCATATATATTCAGTATTTACACATATATATTCAGTTCTCACACATATATATTCAGTCCTCACACATATATATTTATTTCTTACACATATAATATTTCATTCTTACGCATATATATTCCGTTCTTACACATATATATTCTGTTCTAATACATATATATTCCGTTCTTACGCATATATATTCCGTTCTTACACATATATATTTCCGTTCTTACGCATATATATTCAGTTCTTACACATATATATTCAGTTCGTAAACATATATATTCAGTTCTTACACATATATATTCAGTTCTTACACATATATATTCAGTTCTTTACACATATATATTCAGTTCTTACGCATATATCCAGTTCTTACGCATATATATTCAGTTCTTACGCATATATATTCAGTTCTTACACATATATATTCCATTCTTACGCATATATATTCCCGTCCTAACACATATATATTCAGTTCTTACACATATATATTCAGTTCTTACACATATATATTCCGTTCTTACGCATATATATTCCGTTCTTACGCATATATATTCCGTTCTTACGCATATATATTCCATTCTTACGCATATATTCAGTTCTTACACATATATATTCCATTCTTACGCATATATATTCCGTTCTTACACATATATATTCAAGTTCTTACACATATATATTCCGTTCTTACGCATATATATTCCGATCTTACGCATATATATTCCGTTCTTACGCATATATATTCCATTCTTACGCATATATATTCAGTTCGTACACATATATATTCAGTTCGTAACACATATATATTCAGTTCTTACAAATATATATTCAGTTCTTACACATATATATTCAGTTCTTACACATATATATTCAGTTCTGACACATATATATTCAGTTCTTACACATATATATTCTATTCTTACGCATATATATTCCGTTCTTACACATATATATTCAGTTCTTACACATATATATTCCGTTCTTACGCTTATATATTCAGTTCTTACGCATATATATTCGATCTTACGCATATATATTCAGTTCTAACACATATATATTCAGTTTCTTACACATATATATTCAGTTCTTACACATATATATTCAGTTCTTACACATATATATTCAGTTCTTACGCATATATATTCAGTTTTTACAAATATATATTCAGTTCTTACACATATATATTCAGTTCTCACACATATATATTTATTTCTTACACATATATATTCCATTCTTACGCATATATATTCCGTTCTTACACATATATATTCAGTTCTAATACATATATATTTCGTTCTTACGCATATATATTCCGTTCTTACGCATATATATTCCGTTCTTACGCATATATATTCCGTTCTTACGCATATATATTCCCGTTCTTACGCATATATATTTAGTTCTTACGCATATATATTCCGTTCTTACTCATATATATTCAGTTCTTACACATATATATTCAATTCTTACACACATATATTCAGTTCTTACACATATATATTCAGTTCTTACAAATATATATTCAGTTCTTACTCATATATATTCAGTTCATACACATATATATTCAGTTCTTACACATATATATTCCGTTCTTACACATATATATTCAGTTCTTACACATATATATTCCGTTCTTACGCATATATATTCCGTTCTTACGCATATATATTCCGTTCTTACGCATATATATTTAGTTCCTACGCATATATATTCCGTTCTTACGCATATATATTCCAGTTCTTACGCATATATATTCAGTTCTTACACATATATATTGAGTTCTTACGTCATATATATTCCGATCTTACGCATATATATTCAGTTCTCTTACACATGTATATTCAGTTCTTACACATATATATTCAGTTCTACACAATACATATTCAGTTCTTACGCATATATATTCCGTTCTTACGCATATATATTCAGTTCTTACACATATATATTCCGTTCTTACGCATATATATTCCGTTCTTACGCATATATATTCAGTTCGTACACATATATATTCAGTTCTTACACATATATATTCCGTTCTTACGCATATATATTCAGTTCTTACACTATATTATTCCGTTCTTACGCATATATATTCAGTTCTTACAAATATATATTCAGTTCTTAAACATATATATTCAATTCTTACACATATATATTCAGTTCTTACACATATATATTCAGTTCTTACGCATATATATTCAGTTCTTACGCATATATATTCAGTTCTTACGCATATATATTCAGTTCTTACACATATATATTCCGTTCTTACGCATATATATTCCGGTCTTACGCATATATAGTCTGTTCTTACGCATA